>SZWC01000110.1:33031-49683 GCA_023375785.1 Penium margaritaceum | reverse complement strand
GGGGGGGGGGGGGGGTAGGGGAGAGGGGATTGGAGCGCTCGTGATACCGACCGACACCGGTCGGTCGGAATCCCCGGCGCTTCAACAATGGGGAGCACGGCTGATGGCGGTATTACCAGTACCGCGGTATACCGTGCTTTTGTACCGCGGTATTGTAGTACCGCGGCACGGTATTTTTTTAATGAGACCAGTATGGCATCAATACTAACCTAGCAGGGTATCCCTCTTCCGTACCGCGGTACCACACCGCGGTAACATACCGCGGTAGACATAAAGTCAATGGTTTGCTGTTGTACTTGTAACGCTAACGTGATATGGTGATGTGAATGAACAATAAAATAACATACTAGCGCAAATGACAACTGTCGACTGATGAGGACAACATAAAAGGTCGCACGTGTTCCGCACAATAGATAGGTCGCTTGTGCAATGCAATCTAGTGCGATCTAATTTTCGTTGTCACTTAAGACCTCTAGCCAACATCCAGGATTGTGCCTATTTCCTAAAGTTCATACCTTGCATTCTTAGTTCTCTCAGTCACAAGTAATATATTGGAGTTGTCTATTTGTTCAACCAGATTTTTTCCAATATGTCTCTCATTACAATATGATCCAGGATATCCACGCTAAGAAATAGTTGTCCATTTTCGTTTAGGGCACAAATGCTCCGGTGCCCGTCGTTTCGGTCGATATAGACGCGCTGCCCATAGTCGATTTCGACCGGCACGCGGTGCCCAAAGTCGATTTCGACCCGCACGCGGTGCCCATAGTCGAAAACGACCCGCACGCGGTGCCCATGTTTTTTATCGAGCGAGCGAAAAACGAAAAAAAAAACAACTGTACCCACGCCCTCGAAGTCGAACTTCGCCGACTTCGAGGGCGAAGTGGGCGAAAAATGATATTGGCATCGCCGATGTCAGAATTCACCCTGTCGCGACTTTTGGAGGTCGCAATAGCGAACTCCAAAAGGGTGCGCCGCAACTCGCAAACCCCCCCTAAAATAAACGACAAACCCCCTAGTTACACTAGGGGGTTTGGGTTTTATTTTTTTACTTGCCCGGGCATCTGCCGGGCCCCGCGGTAGCGGGGCCCGGCAGATTCCCTTTCTCCTCTCACACGTGCGCCGCAACTAACAAACCCCCCCAAATTTACTCGCAAACCCCCTAGTTTAACTAGGGGGTTTGGGTGTTATTTTTTTACTTGCCCGGGCATCTGCCGGGCCCCGCTACCGCGGGGCCCGGCAGATTCCCTTTCTCCACTCACACGTGCTTCACAACTAACAACCCCCCCCCCCATAAACGACAAACCCCCTAGTTAAACTAGGGGGTTTGGGTTATATTTTTTTACTTGCCCGGGCATCTGCCCGGCCCCGCGGTAGCGGGGCCCGGCAGATGCCCAGCGTGCGCCGCATCCTGCAAACCCCCCCAAATATACGACAAACTCGGGGGTTTGTCGTAGGTTTGGGGGGTTGGGCAGGATGCGGCGCACGCTGGGCATCTGCTGGGCCCCGCTACCGCGGGGCCCGGCAGGTGCCCAGCGTGCGCCGCATTCTGCAAACCCCCCCAAACCTGCGACAAACCCCCGAGTTTGTCGTAGGTTTGGGGGGTTGGGCAGGGTCATCGCGAGCTCGTAGGGAGGTTTCGGCGCGAAACTCCTCCTGCGAGCTCGCGACGACCGGCGAAGGTCAGTGTCAAAAAACATGTCGAAAGTGATATATACATGAAACATATATCAACGGTGCCCATTTTCGCTCGCACGACGAAAAACATGGGCACCGCGTGCGGGTCGTTTCCGACTATGGGCACCGCGTGCGAGTCGAAATCGACTTTGGGCACCGCGTGCGAGTCGAAATCGACTATGGACACCGCGGATCTATCGGCGGCAACCATGGGCATATAACAACTTCGTCCTTTCGTTTATTATGGTTCGTTCAAACATGGTGTCACCAAATTGCAGAAATTAGGTTGTGCCTGTTCCGAACAATGCAGAGTTAGGATTTATGTTTCAAAACGAGACCTTGATTGATCAAAGCGACAGTTGACGAAGTTGGTCCACGTTAGAATCGAAAGGCTTCGAGAACGGAACGGAAATTTGAGGTTGCGTTTCTTCAATCAACGCATCGTCGAGTTACGAGCCCATGATGACTGTTAAAAGCTAACCCCCTCACTCTAGCGCCTTGAAAGGCCACCCTCTCCCTTTATCGAAACCCAATTTGAACGGCTGGTAAATGTTTTGGAGTATGTAATGTTTCTCTCTTGTCTAGCTTTACGGGGCACGGTGCAGGTTTAATCAACCTCTTCGTGGAAAGCACAATTTTTTGTGACATGTCTACATGCTCCTTCGCTGTTCATGTCGTACGGCAACATAAAGATTACCAATAGTCTAACAAGGGCACAAGTTTCGTCATGCATGTACATTTAAGTACCGTGGTACTTTTCTTGTTATAACTTGCAAATTGTGCATTATACCGTGTACCACGGGGCACAATAGGTACCGCAGTAACTCACTAATACCGGCCCTACCATGGGAGCGTTACTTGTATCGGTACTAACCTCCCACGGAACTAGGATACCGCGGTACTCTTTACCGCGGTACACCAGTACCTCGGTATTTAATACCGCGGTACCCGAATACCGCGGTATTGCAGCCCTGATGGGGACTTAAGAACTTCCCATTTGTTCTTGTTTTAATTTTGCTTAACTTTTCACTCATGTTTGACAAACAAACCATACACCAACCCAGCCTAAAATTGCACCTGGACTTTTGGGGATTTATTTTGCACGGGCACCTACTGGGCCCCCCAGTAGCGGGGTCCAGGAGGTTCCCTTTCAACACATAGGGATTCTGAAACCCCCATGCTCACCCCTCCCAAACCACTTCCGAAAAATCACAAACCCCTCTATAAAGGAGGTTGTGATTGTTAGGCTAAAAAAGGTGATGGCAGCATATCGACGCCGCATATCATGTGACGTCGACATGCTGTCTTTTGACAAACGAGAGGGGTATATTGTTTTTTTTCTACGCCTTCAACCCGCGTTTGTGTAGGAGGGGCGGATGGGGCTTATTGTTCTAAGGCATGGGCGGATGAGGCTTATTCTTCTGGGGCAGGGGCGGATCACACTTATCGTTCCAACGTAGGGGCGGATGAGGTTTATCATTCCGACGCAGGGGCGGATGTGGCTTATCATTCTGATGGAGGGGCAGATGGTTCTTTTTGATCCGACGTAGGGGCGGATGGGACTTAATGTCCGAAACGAGGGGTATATTGGCTTTCTGCCCATGTTTTTAATGCCATTTTGGTGGTAGAGATATGCCGTAATCCCGCAATTATTAGGAAGGAAATGAAATATGAGCATTTGCAAAACAAGTCATTTGCTCCTCATGGGTACTTGTATAACAGTTGTAAATTAGTTCTATAATAGGAAAAAATGCCTTGGGAGTTCACTTTGACTTTCACCGATGGCGAAGACATCGACGGTCATTGACCATCGTTCGATCGAGGGACCGTCGATTGTGATTCTGGAGGGCATTGCTATCGTGAGTAAGGGAAACACCCACACAAAGTGTGGACGTTGATAACGTCCACGCGTGGGCGTGGACGTTATCGACGTCGCAGCTATGCGGTGCAACACTAAAAGAGCTAGCCAAAACAGAAAAATGTCACCGCAACGTTGATTTCCTCGCTTGAGTTCAAGCAAGCAAATGCGGTCACCCGAGCCGTCCATCTACCCCAAATACTCACACACGAGGACATGACACGACTGGGTCACTTCGAATTTTAGTGGTTGTTACCTGTATGACGGCACTTCCAAAACGGTACAAAACGGGGTCCCGGTTCTTTGGGAAAAATCATCTTCGCAAAAACACTTTCGAATAATTATGGTAATACGGTAATATCAAAGAGAAAAAGTGTTGCTGGAAGGCTTAGGGCAAGGTTCCATGAAGCTTATGTGCTGAGGACGAGGAGGGTTGTTATGTCCCTAATGTACACGAGTCCATAAAACTCACGATAGGGATGTTTTTCCTTACATTCATGGCCCATCACACGACAACTTTGGATTTTCCACCGTTCGACTGCGGGCATATTGGCCAACTGCCCCAACCTTTGGTGTTCTGTTCTTGAAGTTTCTGACTACTTGGACCACCTTCCAGAATGGTCGAACAGAAGTGTCGCAAACCATATCGATGTTTTGATATCGTTCGGTCGACTTCTCGATGGCGCTCGACTTCTATAAAGAAGCGTCGAGATAATCTCAAAGACCCCCGACTTCTCGGTAGATCTTCTCGATTCTGCCACTCACGACAACCAGAAACTAGTCTATAGCGGTTGGTTGGGGTTGCAACGCAGTTGGAGTACGCATGGCCCCACACTCGTTGCTTTGCACTGATGCCCCCTCTGGCTACTCTCAGGCTTGTGAGAGGAAAACTGTGCGTTTAGGAGTAAGCGCCAGAAAGGCTGACATAACTGAGGATGAATAATTAGAAACTGAGATTGAGAGCAACTGAGATACCCCTCACAGAAATAGGCCTAGCTCAGCTCTGTAGAGCTTGTTAATCAAGTTTCCAACCCATCAGGAAATTCCTATTTTCTTAGCAGGCGGAGTTTTCTCGGTGAGCCCTACCAGGTAGTTGTCGACCCCAAACACGGACGTCATCCGTTTTTCCTGAAAACTGGACCATACCTAAATAACCACATTGCAAACGCATTCGTGCAGTCAGAAACATAAAAAAATAGCAACAAGGAGTTATGGCTGCCTAAACCCAGGTATCGTCGAGGCTAGAATGACCTCGGTCACAACAGTGCCCGAATAACCTAAAACTCGGACCCTATGTTGGTTTTTTTTCATCTCTCATTGTGCTCTGTTGTGTCCTCCCGGTTTGTGTACATTGGCGTGTAGATGATTGACGACGAGACTCGACGTTGCTGGAGTGTCGTCCGGTGGAGCAGACACACGCTGAGGCCTACATGCAGTTCGCTGGAGCCTCCTCCCTGCGGCGACGTGCTCAGCTCCATTGGCAGGCCTCCTTAGTGGTCGGGCCGCCGGCGGTTACTGCCATCGAAGATGCTGTCTGCATGCGTCACGCGTTGGATCTGACTGGACCATTGCATCTGCAACGTCATGATGTGCCTAGGGTCCATGTCTCATGTTGCGTGGCATTGTTTTGCATCATGGACCGTCGTAGGCACTGCCTGGGTTGGGGCAACCATAACTCTTTGCTGCTATTTTTCTAGCTGTTTCTGACCACACGCCTGCGTTTGCAATGTTGGTATTATGGTATGGTCCAGTTTTCAGGCTAAACGGACGACGCCCGGGTTTGGGGCTGTCAGCCGTCTTGGAGGGCTCATCGAGAAAACCCTGCCTGCCAGAATATAGGTCTAGGTCTATTTTCTGATTGGCTGGTTAGTTGAGTAACAAGCTCTACGGAGCTACGGGGGAGCTAGAACTTGGAGAGGTCTCCCATTGTTGCTCATTCTTCATTCCTAATCAGTCACTTTCAGTTTTCAGCTGCTTTCTGGCGCTAACACTTGCGCGCGCGTTTTTCAGTAACAAAACGAGAGCATCCAGACTTAGACTCTAGAGCGGCAGACTGAGGGGGAATTAGACTTGAGCAACAAGCGTAGAAGCCCACACGCTACATGAACAACGCTGCTATCCCAACATGCTGCCTAGGTTTTCCTTCTTGGTATCAGAGCCAGAGTGTAGCAGCAACAGCACACGACTGGCGTACAGGTGCTAGACAATGCCGACGGACCCCATACGTGCTAGTGCAAGGGAAATGCTGCCGGATTTTTTCCGACAGCATTGACCTACCTGGTGGCAGCGTCAGAATTTTTCCCACGGCCACTGGGCCAGGGGAAATACTGCTGGATTTTTTCCGGCAGCACTGACCCGCACGCGTGATGCGAGGAGGTGAGCGGCAGGCCGTGTCAGGCGCCTACTGGCCACGACGCATGTGGCGACGTCATCCAGGTACACTAACTGACAGCACCAGCCTTCAACAGTAGCAGCAGCAGATGCTCGTAGCTATAGCACAGTAGCGAGTAGCAACAGCAGCGAGCAGCAGCCGGCAGCGGCTAGCAGTAGCTAGCAGCAACGGCTATAGCGACGACCAGCAATAGCAGTCGTAGCTGCCCGTACCTCGCTCCTCGTAGCGAGCAGCGAGCTGCTGGAAGCGAGCTCACTACTCCCAGGGAGTAGCGAGCTGCTAGCAACAAGCTGCAAGATTACTACTCGCAACTCGCTGCTCACAAAGAGCTGCGAGCTTGCTGTGGCGAGCAAAGAAGAAAAAGAAAAAAACAAGAAAAAAATCCCCCACCCCGCTATAGCAGCCAACAGCATGCAGCAGCTTAACAGTAGTAGCAACAGCAGCAACAGTAGTAGCAGAAGCAACAACAACAGCAATAGCAGCAGTAGCAATAGCAGCAGCAGCAACATCAGCAACAGCTACTGCTACAATAGCAGCCACACCAATAGTTGTAGTAGCAGCAGCAACAGCAGGAGCCACAACAGCAAGAACTGCAACAACTGCAATAGCCATTACTGTACCAACGACCACAGCAACAGCATTAGTGGCAACCGCAGTAGTTGTTGCAATAGCAGGTCAGCAGTAGCGAAAGCAACAGTAGTGGCAACAACAGCAACTACACCTATTCTAGCAGCTACCCTGCAATTGCCACAACAATAGCTTTAGCAACAGGGGCTACTGACATCAGAAGCCCTCAGCTGACGTCACTGTTGACGTCACTACTGATGTCATCAACAAAAAAAGAGAGGTGGGAAACACCTCTACAACAGCTACTTTGTAGAGAAAAAGTAACGACTGCTGACATCAGCCGTTCCAGGCTGACGTCAGCCGTTCCATGCTAATGTCACTGCTAACACCAATCGCATACAAAAGAAAAAATAACAAAGGGGCAACACAACCCACCATGGCTAACAACCTCAGTGGTGAGGGGTCCTCCTCTGTTGGGGGGACCCCCAACCCTCCTTTCTTGTAGCAGCTGCAGCAGTTGCAACATTAGCAGTAGTAGTAGCAGTAGCAGCAGTAACAGCAGCAGCAGCAGTAGTGGTAGTAGCAGCAATAATAGAAGCAGCAGTAGTAGCAGCAGTCTACAGGTTTCCGTCACTTTGCCTCCGACGCCTTGGCTGCCATTCAGCAGTAGCTTGGTGCATTGATGCAGCAACTTGCAGCACTGCAGCCATTGGCATCACAGACTCACACCGGTGCCCTGCCCCCTTTTCTTCCACCTGGGCACACCAGCCCCGCTGTGTCTGCTGCCACGCATTACTTGGCGCAGTAGCAGACTCAGCGCCAGCGGCATGAAGTGACCTCTGTCCTTGGCCCCACTCTGGGTGCCGGCCACAGGCCAAAGGACTTTGATGCCCCGCCCCCGCCGCTTTAGGCCAACGAACACTTCCGGAGTTGGGAACTCAGTTTCCGCATCTGGGCATAGGGTGAGGGCTTGTGGGCATACTACACCCTTCCGTACAACTCCACCTTGGCCGAAAAGCTGTATGATACTGGTCGTGCCATGCGTGCCCTCGTTCTAGTCGCTCCTCCAGCTTTAGGCCTAGCCCTAGAGCACTGCCGCGGGGACTTCACCTCCGGCGGGACACCAGATCCTACGGCCGCATGGCACATCCTCACCCGTCCCCATAGCCTATCCAGCAAGGCTGAGACCAGCCGCCTGTTGCGGGAGGTGAACTCCCTGCACATAGGGGAGTCTGAGAAGGTCACCTCCTACTGGCAGCGGGCTGAGGACCTCCTCCGTCGCCTAGGCACCCTTGCTCCATCCCCTTTGGCCGTGCTTCTTACCATAAAGCGCGTTGCCACCGGCACGTACGCTGACGTCTTTTTTCTCTACTCCCAGGACGTCCTTTCCACCATGGCAGCCCATGGCACCCTCATGCCCTGGGCATACAAGCTTTTCCTTAAGACCGAGGAAGCTCGTCTAGAATATTGCATCAAGTGCACAGGTGCCCTCGTATCTCCTGCAGTTACCTCCGTGGCCGTCGCTTTCCCCCGTATTAGCTGCATCCACCATATCCTCGTTGTCGTTGGTGAAGAAGAAGCGTAAGGGCAAGAAGGGCAAGGGCCCTCAGCAGTAGTAGCAGCAGTATCCGACTGGTTCTGGTGGTGGTGGATCGGTCTGCCACAACTATGGCAAGACAGGGCACGGGTTGTACTTTTGCCCGCTACCGACGGACGAGACGTGCGTCTTCGCCACCATGCGTTGCCAGCGTGAGCGCCGTCTTGCCTCTGCCACAGTAGCAGTCGCCGGCTCTGATGCCTCAACTCCGTCTAGCAGTTCCATTCCGACAGCCGCACGGGTCCTGCCGACGCCAACTCCGCAGGAGCAACATCCACAACCGTCGGCTCCTCCGTTGCGATCACCGCCATAGTCCCTCCCTTATCCTGGCTCTAGCGGTACCACTCCGCACTCCGTCTACACTCTCAGACCATCCACCCGTGAGCGTTAGCTGGAGTACTTCATCGCGCTCCAGCCCAGCTTCCCTCGCCCTCTCCCTAGGGAAGTGCAAGTTGCGTCATCTCCTACTCATCTCCTCTCCGCTGCATGACTGAGACTGAGCTGCGGTCATGTCCTACCTCCTCATCCATCTCGTCTTCTCTAGTGCCCCCCTCTACCGCCTCCCATGTCGAAGTCACATGGCTTGATGTTTGGCAGTCTCGGTTTGCGCCCCCCTCCACAGTGTTCGCATCTCTTGCTTGCTACCACATGACTGTTAGCAATTTTGGCGACTCCGGTCCAGGACCCTGCCGAAACCTGGATCATTGACTCCGGGGCCACGCATCACATGACGTCCTCTCGTGAGGCCTTCAGTGTGCTTTGTCCTGTTGGCGATGTGTCTGGCATCCAGACGGGCTCTGGACAGGTGTTACCCATCTATGGCGTTGGCGTCGTTTGTTTTTGTGGTCGTGGCGGTGATGTCTTTGTGACCGACGTCCTCTTCGTTCCCAGTCTTGAGCTAAGCCTCCTGTCCGTTACTGCCTTTGACCGCATGAGCACGGATGTTCTGCACTCACGTGGTGTTGGCAGTGTGTCGTTGCGTCCGTCCGGGACTGTTGTTCTGCACGCCACGGCTAGTGGCAACGTGTGGCACGTGCCTCGTCTGTCCTCCCCTCCTTCCGTCCCCTCTTTGACCGTCGCCACAAGCCATATGTTTGTCACTGGCACGCTCTCTCCGCAGCATACACGTCTCTTACACCGCCGCCTTTGCCACGTTCACTCTGCTGCCGTGGATAGCAATGGCATGCTCCGCACCCAGCTGGCCAAAGGCATTGACCCAGACACTTTCCCTCTGCCGTACCCCATGGAGTGCATTGATTGCGTTCAGGGCAAGATGCATCGGTCCACATACCCTCAGTCCTTCTCTTGCGCATCCGCCCCTCTAGAATTGGTCCATTCCGATGTCATGGGTCCTCTCCCGACCGAGTCCGTCGGCGAGCATGGACGGTATGTTCTCACTCTCACTGACGACTACTCTCGCTACTGATGGGTCTTCTGACTTTGGCAGAAGAGCGATGTCACTCCCGCTATTTGGGACTGGCTTATCCTTGCGAAGCGCGAGTGTGGTCAATCTCTTCGTTGCTTTTTCTCGGATTGCAGTGGTGAGTACATGGACGAGACCACGACTTTTCTCGCCTCCCACGGTATCCACCATGAGACGTCAGCGCCTTACACGCCCGCCCAGAATGGTTTCTCCAAGTGGTGGAACCGCACTATGGCCGATGTTGTTCACACCATGCGGGTTGAGTTTGGCTGCGTGTTCTTCCTCGCTGGTGCAGCGGTCTCGTGGTGCAGCAGGAAGCAGGACTACGTCGCTAACTCCATAATGGAAGCATAGTACATCGCGCTGGCCGAGGTGGTCAAGGAGGCGGTGTGGCTCTGCAGGTTGCTGGGGGAGTTGGGCGTGCCGCAGCAGGAGCCAACGGTGGTGCAAGAGGACAACACCGGCTCCATCTTGTTGACCAACAACCCGACGCAACACAGGAGGACGAAGCACATCGATGTACGTTATGACGCCGCGCGGGACATGGTTAAAAAGGGGCAGGTGGTGCTGCAGCACTGCAGCACGTACAACATGCTTGTGGATTGCTTGACCAAAGCGCAACCCGCGGACCGGCACGCGATGAGCATGGCAGGACTTGGGATGAACAGCTATGATGGGCTGGAGGGTGCAGCAGAAGATGAGTGAGAGCAAGCAGGAGCAACGGGCATGGAGGTGCAAGGGGGGGAATGTTGAAAAGTTGCACCTCCGCATGCCCAGGTGCGGCACCGGGAGGCGCCGACGAGCGGCAAGAAAGTGGAAAATCCTCACTGGCGGATCTGGCGACTTGAAGATTGCTCGGATCCTAAAATGGATGATTTCCCCGTAAAATTGACGAGTCGCTGAATCCGGTGGAAGGTGTTTCACCGGAATCAGACAAGTATAGTGGGAGATATGGCCTTCAAAAGTTGGGGTATGCGCAGCGGCTCTGGGAGCCGGTTGTGACTCGAAATCCGGTGGATAATCGACCGGACCGAGTAACAAAAATACCATCTGGAGAAATTGCTCCGGAAGGCCTGCCGAGGCGTCCGGTGGATAATCCACCTGATCAGGTGGATCATCCACTGAATCCTGTAGTGCAGGTTGTTACTCAGGGACTTATCCTGGCTCGTCGTCCAAAACTCAGTAGTACGTTTTGTTACTCAGGGAAAGTCAAAATTTTGACTGCAGGTCCGCGGACAGGTTTCGAACCTCGTTACAACCCATCACCAAAATCGATCCAAAAGTGAGGGAGGTGCGTGGAAACAGTACAGAGGACCCCTACACCACGTGCAAAGGGATCTGCGCCCTGGGAAAGGCGTTTTGCACGTGAAGAAAGGCGCCACGGCGTGTGTGCACCATGGAGGCGTTAGGCATTTATGTGGTGGGTGAGATCCATGCTTTGGCAAGCGTAACTTGGGCTACGCTTGGCCGAATTGCGTGCAGTTTGGTGCGTTGGAAAGCTCATGACTAGCCTATAAATTTTGTGATCATGTCCATGTAAAAAATCTAACACAAATTGCTGTTATTCCCTTTGCAAACTGACTGCCTCTAAATTCCTGCTCACATAGCGTGAGGCGACCAGAAAGCACACGCTCAGTCTCAGATTCGCCCAAAACAGAAGACGTAGACCACCAAGAGACGATCAGACAAACGTCGGGACTGCATCCCGTGGATACCCTGACATGGAGGTGTACTTTACTACTGCTGGGGCCAGCGAGGAAAAAAAGGAGATTGGCCTCGCGGCCTAGTTTTCAAGAGGCACGACTTTGAGTTGGTGGTCCGATCTAAAGACCGTCGAACGGTAGCAGGATACTGGCGGAGCTGTACCAGCAGCTCTCGCGACCGCTCTCACATCGTCGGTTGCAGGCATACTACCTCTCGAGTAGATCAATCCAACGTGGCACGACTCGCTCATGCCACCGGAAACATGGAGAGACTTTGCGCATGCTATACACGCTCCCTTTGGGAAGCTAGACGAGAAATCTGACGCATGGTACGGACTCTAATACCTGCGTTAACAGTTTAGCATCACAGAGAACACTTGGCGTTTCTGCGGAATCATGACCAATAGTGATCTCTTCCCCGACAAACTGTGTTTCTATAACAGCCTGAAGTGGGATAAACGGTGAGCGATTTCCATTTCACACATCCAAGACAACCTTCCGCGAATGATCGCAATAGTTGACCACATTGACAGCACCAACTACAACGCTTGGATGCAGGAATCCAATGGTTGGCGACCCAAAAGCCACAATCCCTAGTGTGGCGGAGGAAAGTGGCAATCAGTGGAGACCTCATCTCCAATGGAGATTGATGCCATCGATCAGCGCAATAAATGGCTTTGTTGGACTTGCGGGAAGCCGGGTCATATAACGTGTAACTGTCGAAAGTGGACTCATCAAACCAAAAAGGGAGGGAAGTCACTGAAAAAGAGTGAGGAGTTGGGAAACGGTTAAGATCACGAGTAGACAGCGAGGCTCCCGTCCAGTAAAAAACAAATCTGCGCTGACCGATCGCCCATGTGAGCGGCTCACATCGCCGTAGACAAGGGCTCCTGAGATCGCAAAGTTTGGACAGGGGTATGAGGACGGCCAAGCGGCGATACTGCTACGAGTGCAACTGAGGGGTTGTAAAAGTCACAGAACGGTACCGGCACTACTGGATGGAAGAGCTTTTCATAGTTTCATAAGAAAAGACATGGTTTGGAAGCTGGGTTTGCAGACCGAAGCGGGAGTTTTTGAAGGTAAAACTGTCAACGGACAACTGCACATCCATCGACTTCACAAACCACTTCGGCTGCAACTTGGAGATTTGCAAGACGTAACGTTGTGGAGGACTTGCCCAATGAGCGATCACAAATTCATCCTCGGACAAGATTTACTGTATCGGCACAACCCTCAGATTGATTGGAGCAGTGGAGCAGTCTTAGTGAGCATTAATGGCATAAAGCGACATCTACCTCTGGTTGAGCAATCCACGATGCAATGGCGGTTACGGAAGCACTAGAGGTGGAAGCAGCAAAGAAAGTTGCGGTAGCCACTTAACGCCAACTGATATCTCTGAACGTGGCCAAGCAATATCTGAAACGCGGCGCTAACGCGTGACTAGTTGACGTGGAAGCATGGGAAGTGGAAGAAATCATAGCTGCCAAAGCAACACCGACAGGATCGACCTCCGAGAAGTTCGTAATGTTGGAAATAAGCGAGAACCAGCCTCATTGCCCTTACCCCTTGAAAAATCCGAGGCTTGGAATAAGGGCTCAAGTCTCACAGGAACCAACTTGACAGAACGACTCTTCGGTCATCCGATCGTTTAACCGTCAGTCAAGACATCCACAAATAATGTGACATGCGTCACATGCGTCCGGCTAGCAAAAAGAAGAAGTTGCTCTGCTATTTTGTTCCGTTCTGCCTGTATATACTGAGGATGTTCATTCCCTTGAGTTTTCACCCAGAAAAATCTTTTCATCCTGTTCGCCTTTGGTTCCGTAGCTTCACCACCGTGTCTTTGCTTTTCTTCCCTACCACTCGACCTTCCATCACCATCCATATTATTTTGTTTGCCTCTCACCTCTTTGCTCTGTCACTCACGATCCTTCGCTCAGCTCTCGCTCCTCTCACTCGCACCGTCTCTCCGACCAACCTCGTTACAACTCTCTCTCCCTCACCAACCGCCTGTTTACCCTATCGCTCTACCTCTACTCAAGACTCCTCTTTGTGCATTCTGTGACTAACGTCCTGTGCTGCTCACTGCTTCCGTGAGCATATCCATGTATGAAAAATCACTCTGCATCTTTCTGCTTTTGCCGTCGGTTCCGTCGCTCACTCCATTCTTCTGACATGATATCAAAGCAACAGGTGACATCACCTAGTTCCTCCTGACCACGTCATCCTCGCTCCAGCCACTACCGCTCTGCACCTCCTTGTTGACGTCAGTAGCATCGTTTTGACCGCTTCTCAAAGCTGTGGTGGTTTCTCGTTCTCGTGACAAAGCCCTGTGTCTATCCTACGCCCATGGCAACGTCCGGTGACTCTCTACTTTCAACAGCCGCAAGCAGCTCTTGAGTCGTCTCCTGCCGCCAACGTCCTCAAAGCATCCTGCTGCCAGCAACCTTGTCTTCCCTCAGTGCCTTTGCCGTTCTACCCTCTTCTAGCCACCACATCCGCCACGACCTACTTCATCATCATCATCCGCTGCTTTATCCTCCTCTTCTCTACATCATCTTCTCGTGTCGCCTCCTCACTTCGCTCTTCCTTGTCCTCATTAGCAGCAGAGCTTCGTTCGTCATCAAGATATCGGATACCACTAGTCTTCTTGCCCACCGGTCTCGGGCCGACTTGGGGCACAAGCCGTCACTCTCCTAACATCAGAGAAGCTGTCTGATTTGCTCGCTTCTACAACCTCTTCCCTCTCCTGTACATATCCTCCATCCTTCCTCCTCTCCCGTAGCTGCTCCATCAGCCTCATCTTCTTTTTCTCGGTATCAGCATCCGTGACGTCTCCATCACCCCCCTCTTCGTCAGCACAGCACATCTGCTTCATCAGTCTCAACATCTGATGTGTCCTCCTTTTTACTTCAGTATCAACATCATCATTCTCAACATTCCTCTGCAGCGCACGTGGTTTTGCCCCTGCGCCCATTCCATCAACAGTAATATGCGGCCTGCCATCGTCAACTTTCATCATTCGCTTGGCACAAGGATCCTCCCGGGCGAACCGTCAATCTCGCGGTGACCTGCACCCATGCCGATTCCTCTCCACAGCGCATATGGTTCACCCCTGCATCCAGAAATCTATCATCGTCCACCACCTCAGCCATCAGTAGTCATCAGCATCTGCCGCCAGCAGACAGACCAGCATGTGTCAGCTGTCCTTCTCGTAGCAGCCTGCATCCCCGCTGGCAGCAGATTTCTCACGGTGCGTCGTCTTCTGCCTTCCCCTTGCCGCAATCTAATCCTCTACTCAGTAGCGCACAAGGTTCTTCCCCTGCACCCACCTCATCTCCATCAATCTGCCATTTTTCATCATCAAAATCTACTCAGCACAAGGAACCGTCCACTCGAACTGCCAATCTCGTAGCGACCTGCGCCCACGCCCATTTCTCTCTGCAGTGCACGTGGTCCCCCCCTACGCCCAGTCCTCATCAACACCCATCATACTTTGTCATCATCAGGAATTATCAGCATCTGTGGCCATCATCAGGATCTGCACACACCAGATGCCATTCCCGCGGTGGTCTGCGCCCACGCCAGCAGCAGATTTCTCGCGGCACATTGGCTCTTGCCTTCACCTTGCTGCATCTCTACCCCTCTCTTCCAGGAGCGCACGAGGATTTTCCCCTACACCCACTCTGTCAGTATCGACTCATCGTTTTCATCATCATTCTCTCCTCATCCTCATCAGCTCGGCACATGGAATCGTCTGGTCACATCTCCACCTTGCAGTGACCTGCACACACGTTGTCCTTTCCTCAGCGCATGTGGCTTGCCCCTGGGCATCATGGTGTCAGTCTTGTCCATCGTCCGCAGCACTACTCATCTGCACCTGCATCAACTCTCAACACCCTTGATGCAATTTCACAATACCACCATCAGATCTGCTCCCAAAACACAGGCACACGATTCAACAAACGATTACATAATCAGCCACTGTCAAGAAGGAAGCCACGCAGTAACTTAAATCAGTGGAGCAAGTCTTGACAGTCACCCTACACTCTCTCATGTGGACAAAGAGGACCAGTTGTGGCAGAACGACCTCTGTGTGAAACGTCGTGGCAGCGCTCTTCACACCACTCACACAACCAGAGCAGAAACATCAGCGAACAAAAATGTTCGTACCACCTCAGCCCCCAAATCATGCTGCCTGGTGGCCTACCATTGTCCTTGCACAACGGCTTCCACTCCTGTTCATTAGTGATGTGGACACCTCCAACTTCAGCGTCTGAAATGACACTCTGGGCTCCATTTATGGTTAATCACCCCTTCAAAATACAATTTTCATTCAATGTACACGTCAAAAGCATGCACTTAGAAGTTTCATGGTACCTTCCTGGAAGATATAACACACTTTAATTTTTATTGTTTGTTCACATACATAACAGTGAATTTGCACTGTTAAAACATTGGAAAGTTCGTGGAAGGATTAAATTAATTTCTGATTACCGAATAAAAACCATGAATCCGTGTTTGACAACTCTGTGTGCATTTCCCTGAACGCACCTACTTCTGTACAGAAAATAATATTGTGCTAGGAATGTCAATACTAAGAACACCTATTTCTTGGAATGAAACACAGAAGGCACACAATATACGAGAAACGACATCGTCGATGCTGGCTTAGTTTTGTTTTCGACAAAAATGTAGTTTGCATTGTGTATTATTCTGTTTTTACCGCATCAACGACCAGCGACAAACGTCGCAGGTAAATCGCGTCGATGTGGATGTTTAGTCGAGCTTTCACATCGACGGCTAGCGAGGGTCGACATCGGCGGAATCGCCGCCGGTCGTCGATGTGCCGGAGTTTTAAACCGGCACTTGCAAACCCGTCCGGACGCACGTGGAAGTCCGCATCGAGTGCAAACTTCGATGCGAGGTTCCACATGGCTTTGGTCGAGGGCGCACACTTACGCGCTTGACACAAGCTCGACTCACCTACGCGCGCACGTAAATGTATCGATGTCAGTGTCGGTCGCCGCAAATCGTCGATGGTCGAAGATCGGTCATCTTCTATCGTCGATTCCTTATAATCGGCGGTGACCATGTGTCGACACACTGTCGACTCCGAATACACTAGTGTATATTTTTTTCGTCCATCGCACAAAAATTTATACATTCACCAGCTACACTATCCCAATACACACTTGCGTTTTGGGGGGAGGGGACATCGAGAACTGGTGACCCCACCCCCCCGACGAAGGTGTTCTTTCTCAAAAAACCAGTGGACTACATCCGCATCGTCGATTGTCCAGAATCGGCGGCACATGTCTGTCGAGAGACTATTCAGGTCAAATACAGCAGTGTACATTTGCTAAGGTAACCACGATACACTCCCCGCTACACTCACCCGATACACTTTTCTCTTTGGGGGGGGGGAGGGGGGG
>SZWC01000110.1:0-32884 GCA_023375785.1 Penium margaritaceum | reverse complement strand
GGGGGTATGTCAGATTGCGAGAAAGGACAAAAACAAGTTCGGAGCATATCGCATCCACATGCTCGAAAGAAACATGTTTAGTATACATTTGTCTCTATTAATAGTATATCTGATTTAGGATTGACAAATGCAGACACAGTCAATTCCAAGACAGTAATACGTCGTCTAAGAGTGACATATTCTACGACTTACATATGTTTTTAAGGTTGATTTCTACGATTCAGGTTAACTTCTCAGGCACGACCTACACAGTAAATCATGTGAACAAAACATAAATAAGTCCTAATACAATTTCGTGGAAAGTACCTTAACGCATATGTCTTATACACTGACAATGTTGTGTCTAAAACTACCACAATTAACTATACCTCCTGGGCTCAACCACTCTCAACATCAGTGTGTGCGGCTTCTCCTACTATGCCCTCATGAGCGATGAATGAGAATATCCATGACCTGATACTCCTTTCGTTCAGCGCCATGACCGCACCTATTGGGATGACTACTTCTACGTAACGCACCAGGTCCGAGCTCTCCTCTACATCATCCCTGACAAAGTGTCCCATTGCACCATCCACTCGCACTGATACTCCCTCCGGAGAATCATTCGCAACATTGGAATACAATGTGTAAGAGGAATACCCAGGCCACTTAGCAATCCAGCAGTTCAGTTCACCCGACCGACAGGATTGGTGCCCCTCGAAATCCCAGCCTATGCTCCTAGACCTCGTCAACTTCTAAGGCCTCCTCCTCCGAGAAGAAGACCGGAAGATGTTCCTCCAGTTTTCTCCTTGGATGATGAATCTCCATACGAGTAAACTCCCCGATGAGTCTGGTTCAGAGGGGGTGTTGGAAATAAGTGAGAACCAGCCTTACTGCCCTCACCTCTCAGAAAATCCAAGGCTCAAAATAAGGGTTCAAAGTCTCACAGGAACCAAATTGACAGAACGGCTCTTCGGTCATCCGACCGTTTAACCGTCAGTCAAGACAATCGCCAATAATGTGACATGCGTCACCCGTGTCCGGCTAGCGGAAAGAAGCCGTTGCTATTTTGTCCTATTCTACCTGTATACACCGAGGATGTTCATTTCCTCGAGTTCTCAACCAGAAACGTCTTTTCATCCTGTTCGCCTTTGATTATGCGGCTTTGCTGCCGTGTCCTTGCTCTTCTTGCTTAATGCTCAATCTTCCATCGCCATCCATTCTCAGTTGTCTGCCTCTCACCTCTTCGCTCCGTCACTCAATCCTTCGCTCAACTCTCACTCCTCCCATTCACATCGTCTCTCTGACCAACCTCGTTACAACTCTCTCTCACCAACTGCCTATCTACCCCATTGCTCTACCTCTACTCAAGACTCCTCTTTGTGCATTCTGTGACTAAATTCCTGTGTTGCTCATTGCTTCCGTCAACACATCCATGCCTGACAAATCGTTCCGCTTCTTTCTGCTTATGTCGTCACTTCCGCCGCTCACTCCATTCTTCTGACACGCAACTGTACCACAAGAGTTTGCGGAGCACATCGAGGAGTTTGAAGGGGTTTTCCATGACAAACAACCCTGAGAGCTACCACCACAACTCAGCATAGACCATCAGCTAGACCTGAAGTCGGGCAGCAGACCAACGGTGAAAGGAACCTATCGGATGAGCGACCACAAGCTGATCAAACTCAAGAAGAAGCTGGATGAGATGCTCGGGGTACGGCTTCATGTAAAATCTTGAAACCTTTTCAAGATTTCACAAAGACAAAAATTCTTCGGAAGTGCCACTTTGGTTGCCGTTTGATCAAGTTTTTGGGCCACATCATCGGCGGCGGGCATACCACCATAGACCCGAAAATTTGGAGGTAGTCGGTGATTGGCCGACGCCCTCAAATGTTTGAGAAGTATAGGTGATTTTGGGCTTCAGCAACTACTACCGTCAATGTGTAAGAGATTACACCCAAGCGTCCTCTCTCCGATCTCACCCGGAAAACCACCGAGTGGAATTAGGGGGAAAACGAACAAGAAGCGTTCAACTATTTGAGAATCGCTTTGACCTCGGTGCCAGCCTTACAATTGGTGGATCTAATGGTGGATTACATTATGGCCACCGATGCGTCCGATCAAGCTATCGGGGCCATTCTTTTCCAAGACAATGGCGGTGGAGCACAACCTGTCGCATACATGTCAAGAAACTATGCAGGCCGGAACTCAACTACGCGGTGTATGAAAAAGAGATGTTGGCAGTCGTGTATGTAATAAAAACTTGGCAGTGCTACCTGGGATGCCGACGATTTATTGTCCGTACTGACCACCATGCCCTAAAATAACTCTAGACCCAGCCAAATTTGAGCTGTCAACAGACTCGATGGATGGAGTTCCTTCAGTCTAACTTCGACTTCGATATTGAGTACCATCCCAGAAAAATAAAATCCGGCGGACGCTCTGAGTCGGTGACCAGATTTTATGGCTAAGATCAGTACGTTACTAATCGAACGGGACCCGTACCTCGCGAGGCTTTTCACAAAGGGCTACGAGGAGTTCAGCAGGTATGACAAAACCAAGTTCTGGTTCGACGATCCATTTTAGCGACAACCATTCACTCGCCAGGTCATTGTCCCTTCGAACGAGGAGCTATGAAGTATGCTGATAGAGGAGTGCCATGACACCGGTGTAGGTGTGCACTTTGGCAAGGACAAGACACTAAAGAAGCTAGCGACATACTACTGGTGGGACAAAATGCAGACCAACGTGGCAACCTTATGCAAATCATGCGACACCTATCAGCAACAAAAATGTCGTTGCACGAGGCCACCAGGTCTACTCCAACCCTTGCATGTTGCGACAGAGTCGTGGGCCGACATATGCATAGGAATTCATGACGGGACTGCCTGCCACTCCCGAGGGTTATGACACCATCCTCGTCGTGGTGGATAGGTTCTCCAAAATGTCATACTTCATCCTAACAACAACCACTGTCATCGCAGAAGGAACAGCATGGTTGTTTCTAAATAACATCGTAAGACTACACGGAGTGTCACGTACCATCATCAGTGAACGAGACGACCGCTTCACCAACCATTTTTGGCGAGAGTTGATGACACGCTACAGTAGTAGGATCTAGCTATCAACGGCATTCCATCCTCGGACCGACGGACAAACTGAGCGAACCAACCAAATGCTTGAACAACTTCTTCAAACTTTGTGCAAGCCACACGGCACCAATTGGGCAGCAAAACTGCCGACCGCCGAACTCACATACAACTCTACCCCTTCCAACGCAACGGGAAAAATACCTTTCGAGGTGGTGTACGGCGAACTTCCCACCACACCGGCTAGATTGCAGAGTCAGAGTAACATATCTGCAGTTGACATCCACCGCCAGAATTTCACTAGCATCTTGGAGGAAACGCGACAGATCCTTGCGAAGACACAAGCAGCCATGAAGCGGACAGCCGACCGACATCACAGTGATGATGAATTGAGCGCTGGAACAGGTGTCCTCCTCAGCTATGTGAATTTAAAACTTCAAGGACAGGGTTTGCGGAGCTCAAAATCTGCTGGTTGGGGCCGTTTGAGATGAAGCACATGCAAATTCCAGCTGTCGCTTGACTTTGTCTCCCTGACAACATGGTGATCCACCCCGTCTTCCACATCGCAACTTGAAGTACTATAGGGACGGGGATACAAAGTACGTGATCGAAGATATCCTCGGACATTGATGCCATGGAATAACAACCAAGTATTAGGAAAGTGGCACAACTACGACACCACACACAACAGCTGGGAGCCATACGATAACCTTTGAGACGTCGATCGTCTGATCAACGGCTACTTTTTCCGTCACCGGCCTACGTTGGCTGGCGCGCCAGGACATCGTGGCTAAAAGGGCGGGAAGTGTTATGCCCCTGATGCACAAAAGTCCCTAAAACTCTCGAATGGGCATTTATGTCCTTACATTCATGGCCCACCACGCGACGACTTCAAGAGTTTTCCGCCGTTTGGCCGCGGGTATTTTGGCCAACTGCCCCGACCTCCGGTGTTCCGTTCTTGAAGTTTCGAAATACTTTGACCACCTTCCAGAATGGTCAAACTGAAGTGTTGCGAACCATATCAATGTTTTCATATCGTTGGGTCAACTTATCGACAACGCTCGATTTTTATAAAGAAGCGTCGAGATAATCTCGAAGCCCCCCAACTTCTCTGCGGAGCTTCTTGAATCCACCACTCATGGCGCGGCTTGGCACGCATTGCTCAGCTCAAACGCTGATAACCTGACTTATATCTAATTCTCATTCTCGGCATTGTATGTGTGTGTTCGACTCACTCGGCGCTTTTCATTGGATTACACTTACTGCTTAATACAAATTCTTCATTTGTCCCAAGCACCCAAATCGTCTGTTATCCCGCACCTCATCCCTGTGAACCACCTACGTTCTGCCCGGCGTAACAAGGGTTGTGCTCAAAATTCTTGCAAGATGATGTGGAAAAATGTAAATGAGATGACCCGCCAAAAACCATCAAAGGATATTGGGTGTAACCAAAAACCACCATCCTTCTGGGTACACCTCCCTACGTTTTCTGTTCCTTGTAGTAACCGTCTAAGGCAGGAGGGGGGAGGAAAGATGCTTCAACTACAGTGTAAGGTCAAAACATCCTGAAGTCTAGTCTCTCGTACCCCAATAAAGAGGCGCAGGCTACACCGAAGCTCGTTAATTGAGATGTTGTACATGCCTAAAGGGGGAATTCAAAACCAAAAGAAAATTCTAGCTTTCTTTTCATCAGAACCAATGACAGTAAGCTGTATGTGGTGGTAAAAGTGCAAAATGAAAACATGTAAAAATTGTTGTTGTCGGGGATTTGCGAGGTTGGGCACAGCAATCTTCTCAAACGACATTGAAGATGGAGGATCAGATGACCAGTAACTTAGACTTGTATGAGGGCCTACTGTTTATGTTGTTGCTTTACTTAGTAGCCCATCACACCCATAATGCCTTCTTGTCTTTCTCCACATGCTCACTATATCACACTTGTGGAGGAGACCAAACGGTGTGCCTGCGCTGAAGATCATTCCACGTGGTAGGAGGCATACATGAAGAGGTGCCACACACTGTCGACAGCAGCGCACACACAAGATGTAGCTTTCATTCACATGATCTGTTCCTCCTTATGATTAGAACTCTTGGCTCTGTTCGTGAGAGCTCTAGCCCTTAGACACTTTAGGATGCTAGGTACATCTCCAAATGCAGTTTGGACAAACTGCATTTGGAGATGTACTGTGTGTGGATTTGTGGGGAAGATGTACTTAGTAACCGCCCTTTATGCCGAGAGGTCTGGCTTGCCCCTCGGATGGCAGTGTGGTGTTGGCGAGCTCCACGCACATTTGATGCCATGCTCACTGGCGCGCGTTATCATCCTCTCCCATTTCTCACGATTCAAACTATCAGAAAAGAGCTAAGCAAGTCCTCTGAGCCATAGGAGAAACTACTGGTATCAAAGATGGAGGGACATCCATCCCACTCTCTCCCACACTATGAGCCACTCTCAGACTACGGTGCGTTGGTACTCTCCTGCCGCCTCGACATTGATGGCAACAAAAGCAGCCATTGGCTTGCTTTCATCACTACACAATACTTCTCGTTCCAGTTGCTCCTCTTTGCAACCCCTGCACCACCTATTCTAGTGCAATCTTGCGCTTGTAGCATTGGCAGTAGCAGTAGCCACTGCCTTGCTGTTGATATTGTGCAATACTTCAAGTCCCGGTTTCAACTCTCAGAAACCCATGCGCCACCTGTTGTAGAACAATCTCGCACCCAAGGCTTCGGTAGCCGTAGCAACTGCTGCCTCATTGCCGGCACTGCACAATACTTCTTGTTTGAGATGCTTCTCTCCATAGCTCGTGTGCCATCCGTTGCAATGCAATCTGGTGCCCTCAGCATCGCCAGTAGTATTAGTTAGCAGAAGAATGGACAGAGCGGAACGAGTGAAAGGAGAAGCAGGTAGAAGCAATGCAGAGTCCGGAGGCACAAGAATTTGATGACAGAATCAGAGAGACGTAAGGCAATGTGAGTACTTGGGCAGACGTGCAAAAGAAAGCATTGCACGAGCAAAGGCAGAGCATTGAAGTAGAAAGGGGTACGGCAGGAAAATGTCGGAGCTGAGAAGGAGTCATTGATAGGATGCACAAAGCTGAACGAAGGAGCAAGAGTGACGGAGGGAAGATGCACAAGGGAGAGAGGCAAAGTTGGACAGCGAATGGGGAGCAAGTGAGGAGCAAGAAGAGCAGACACACAATGGCAAAGCTGTAGAACCAAATGAAAACATGATGGATATGGATGTTTTAGGTTTTACAATTGGAGGGAATATCCTTCGGATATACAAAACCGAACAAGAGACCGCAACATTGACTTCTTTCCGCTAGCCAGACGCGGGTGGCACATGTCAAATTAGTAGGGGATGACTCGACTGTCAGTCACAACAGCCGGGGTGACCAATGGACCATTTTCAAGGTGGTTCAGTCAGAGACCAGAACCATTACAGGGAAGGGAATAACTCTTGTCGGAGTCCATAGTTTTCCAACAGCCCCCCTGAGGCTGAAAAATGTTTTTGTGGCAATACCCCTCCCAGTTATCAGGCAGTTGTCCTTCACAATGTTGAAGGAGACTCTTCTACATGGCCACAAGGTGAGTGGAATGAGCCCCTATCTGAGGTTGAAGCACCTGTTGCACAACGGCAAAAAGCCAGTACCTAAGACCCTGATTCAACTGTTCCTGCTTGTCTTCCAGTTCAGCACTCGAGCATCGCTTGCCAAGGTACTTGGGTCGTCCAAGGAGGGCATTTGCAGCTGCAAAACCACAGATGAATTCCAAGTAGAGGTATTTGGAGACTTGTGTTCTCCACTCCTTGATGTTGCTGTATTTTCTGTAGCGCACTTTGACAGCGTGTTTTAGAGAGGAGACTGCAGCTGGTGCTAGTCCTCTAGCACCAGAGTCCTCCATGACTTCTTTTTTTTCTTCTTCCTCCACATCCTCGACCTCGTCACACCAAAGAAATGGTCTCTTGTGAGGGTTTCTGGGTAGTGAAGGATACTGAGGATTGTCATAGAACGTGAAGGTGATCCATCATTGTTTCCATGTCTCTTGTTGAAGACTGAACCACAGATCTGGTGCACAGTTTGCCTCTTCTTGTAGGTGATGAAAGGAGGAGTCAATGAGGTTGGAAAGATATCCCCAGACCAGTAGAAAGGTCTCATGGTAGAGGTGAGGTGGTTGAAGTGGAGTTCGTTGATGCTCATACATGCCAAGGAGAAAGTCTGAAACTCAGAATTCGTTGATGAAGATGGTGCTGGTGACGGTTAGGATTGTGTGTGACCAGCTGTAGATGTGGTGACCATCTTCATCCAGGGTTGGATAGCCTGTCCATGGATTGGCAATGGCTGCAAAGTAGAAGGAGAGGGAAAGGTAGAAGAAACACTGTAGGGTGTTGTCACGACACCACCCATAGAGGGAGTTCTGCCACCTCTAGTCCCCTATGTCTAGGATGGGGTATTCAATATTTTGAGAGCTTGGACTAGAGGAGTGACAACTTGTTCTTCTTGTTAGCTTGAACGAAGCACGGAGACGGAAAGTGTCCAATTCTCTAGTACTTGAGCTCTTGAGATGTTGACGTTTCCACCACGTGAGAAAAAAAGGATGGAAGGGGTTGAAAATTACAGACGAGGTGATGGAGTGGACGCATGTCACCCCAAGATTGGTTGTGCGACCGGGCGGATCCAGTTGTTGAACGGAGGACGCTGATAAGGAAGAGGAGAAAAGGGGAAAAATGATGTGGAGCTGGACGCAGGGGTGACACCTCGTGCTCTGATAGATAGAGGAGTAGAGATGCAAGAGGAGGAAGGCAAGAGCCAACGTGCAGTGCGAATGTTGCTGCCAGCGTGGGTGCAGGCCGCTGCAAGATTGGCAGCTGGTTTGTGCAGGTCTTTGTGCTGGCGATAGATGCTGATTTTGCTGATGATAGCAGAGGAGGATGATTGATGATGAATGCTGGACGTAGGGGCGAACCGCGTGCACTGCGGAAGAGACGGTGTGGGTGCAGGTCACCGCGAGACTGCCGGTCCGACCAGGCTGGTCCAGTTGGCCAATTTACAAAAAATGAAGATAATGATGGGATAAATGTGGCAGATTTGATGATGCTCTTGACGCAGGGGCAAAACAATGTTCGCTGAGAGATGATGATTGATGATGAAGATGGTGAAGAAGATGAAGCAGATGAAGCTAGTGGGACAGGCGGCTGATGATGAGGAGAAGGAGCTGAAGCTGATGAAGAGGCTGAAGAGGCAGATGCAGCAGAGGAAAGTGAGGTAGGCAGGAGTAGGCTGAGTGAGCAAGGGGTTCCTCCCTTGTGAGGCGAGTGACCTCTTGTGCCCCCAGTTGGCTCAAGACCAACAAGCAAGAGGACTGGTGGTGTGTGATATCCTGACTCTGAGAATTTTCTGGTGCTGCTAAGGACAAGAAGAAGAGGCGGCGCAAGAAGGCGGCTCGAGAGAGTGATATGGAACGAAGGAGGAGAGGAATGCAGAAGATGACACTGATGCAGATGAGGCAGATGGCCGATGGAGCAGAAGAAGCTGCTAGACGAGGACGGGATGTGCAAGGCACTGTGAGAGCCGGAGGCGATGACAAGGAGGTGACCGTGCCACTTGGTCGCAGGATTTGTTCAAAGAGGCAAAGGAGGAGCAGGAGTGCAAGATCTGCAAAGGAAGGGTTAGAGGAGGGCAATGCAGGTGAAGCAAAAGGGAGAAATGGAAGCAGAAGAAGCTTTGATGAAGATGGCGGCAGAGAGCGTCTTGAGAGCTGATTTAGCTGTTAGCGGTGGAGAAGTGCCGGCATTGTCACGGGCGTGTGACTGGATGCAGGGCTCGGTCATAGTAATGAGGCTACCAAGGCTTCAGAAGCGGACAAGACAATGCTGAAGACTTCAGCTGCGGCTGAAGAGGAGAAGGCGTGGATGGCAGTGACGATGGCATGAGATAGCGGAGAGAGTGCGGATGGCACCGAGTGGCCAACTGATGACTTGTTTTGTAGGAACCAGGCGATGTTTGGAGGGAGCAAAACGAGTGAAAACAGAATCAGGCAGAAAGAATGCAGAGTTTGGAGGCACAAGAATGTGATGACAGAAGCAAAGAGACGTGAGGTGATGCAAGGACTTGGATAGAAGTGTAGACGAAGGCGTTACAGGAGCAAAGGAAGAGCGTTAAAGTAAACAGGGGCGCGGTGAGAGAATGTCGGAGCTAAGGAGGAGTTCTTGATAGGATGCACAAAGTTGAGCGAAGGCGCGAGAGTGATGGAGGGAAGAGGCATAAGGGAGAGAGGCAAAGTTGGACGGCATATGGGGAGCAAGTGAGGAGCAAGCAGAGCAGAGACACGACGGTGAATCCGTGGAAATAACAGCAAAAAGGATGGATAGAACTGTTCTGGGTTAAAGCCTTGGAGGGAATGAACATCCTCCGTGTATAGAAAAAAGAACAGGACAAAGGAATGTATCGATGGCTTCTATCCGCTAGTCGGACGCGGTTGAAACATGTCATATTATTAGGCCATGAATCGACTGTCGGCCACAACGGTTGGGATGACCAATGGACATTTGTCAAGGTGGTTCGGTCAGCGATTTGAACCGTTATTGAGAAGGGAATAACTCTAGTTGTAGTCCATAGTTTTTCAATAGCACTAGCTGACTCACTATTGATAGTGCACAATACTTATTGCTTTAGATGTAGTTTTGTGCAGCCCCATGCGCCATCTGTTGCAATGAGTACATCTCACGCACGGAGCATGAGCAGAAACATCATTTTTTCTGCCTTGCTCCCATCACTACGCAATACTTCTCGCCTTGAACCCCATTCTATGCACTCACAACATCACCCCTTGGAGTATCTCTAGCATTCATAGCAATAACAAAAAAATATCACCAGAAGCAGTGCCTGACTCACTGCTGCCATTGTTGCATTGTCTACTCCTTTGTCTGGCAGCTAAACTCTGAAGCATTGGCGCTATCTAGTCTGGGGACTTTCATAGCCACGACCTCAACAACAACAATAGTACATGTTCTGCTTCATCCTTCCATCTCTCTGCCTCTTGCAGGACTAAAACCACAACAATTAAATCACCAGAACCCATAGTAGACTCAACTACCCTGGATTATGCCTCTGAAACCATCGGTGACTATGAGGAGAGCGCTTCTCAGGGTGGTGTACGATGTTGCACTGAAACGCCAGTTCCTGATGACCGATGGGTGTGGACGTGTAAAAGTGATGTTGACGTACCCCTCTGGGTACAAAGGCACTCAGCCAAATACTAGCACAAGTACGCTCATCACTTTGAGGAGGTGAGAGATCGCGAGATTGAATGGCCATTGTTCACCGCCAAGTGCATGCCTGAGTCTACTCCAGGTACGCATCCCTCCAAACACTAACCTCCCCTGAGAGAAAATTTGAGTCACCAGTCAGTGCAGCTAGTGAATCAGAACAGCCTGGATGTGTGTCACTCTTCCTCACTCTTGTTAGGGCAATCTTTGACACAGTAGCAGGTACTGCGACTGCTAGAGCCAGCAGGGCTCCCATCGGCATTGCGGTCGGGCGTGTCACATCTGCTCATACGGAGGCAGCCACCTCCCATTATCATCTAGAAACTGCTACTGCCGACATTGCTCTGCAGATTGCAGTTGCCTCATCAGTTGTTGCCATACTTGCTACCACAGTAGCGGACATTACTTCAGGTGATGTCAGCTCCAACTTCATGTTGACAGCGGCAGCAGTTCTTACTCCCTCGGGGGAGTCCCACCTTCTCGTACACCACACTGGGACTGGTGTGTTGACCACATCTGCCATCACGACTGTTGCTGATGCTATGGTGATTGGACTGCTGTGCCTCCTGGTGGCCGTCGCAACGTGGGTTTCTGTACTTGCCTCCTCCACCGCAGCTATTGCCCCACCACTCTTCTCCCTTCTTCCTTGTCGCTAGAGTGGTGAGATTCTCATTTGGCACGGGCACATTACCCTTCTCCTCACATTTCTCTTTTCTTGCATACCACTGCATGCATCATGCCTGAACACACAAAGACTATTGAGGCCCTACAGGCAGCACTACATGCAGCGCAGGTTGGTTGATCTTGGCTCCAGGAAGAACTTTAGCGTAGCGCTGATGCCAAGCCTGCCATGTCATCTGATGTAGCAAACATAGTTATGGAACTTCTTCTCTCCCTTCCTGCCTTTGCTGTTGTTGTGAATGTGATGGGTGCTGGGGACTGCGGGCATGCTGGTGGCACAGGGGCTGCTTGGGATGCTGGAGGGACTGCTTGCAACTCTGGGTCCATTGCTGCTGGGGGAGGGCAATGAGCAACCCTGGAGTGCCTCCTCATGGTCAGAACTCCACTCCATTATAGCCAACCCAGTGGCAAAATGACTTTGCGACCCCACCACCTGACTTTATGCACAAGCTTACCTTCTTCTCATTGGAAACACGATTCATTTTATGGACCCAAGGTGAGCTTCATTTTGTGGACCCAAGGTGAGATTCTTTAAGAGTATTACTTCCCTGTAGACCCTACTTCTTAACCACTGCTCATTCCATCTCCTTCTGAAGCTGTACGTGCTCCGCGTGCCTTGATCATTGCAGGAACTAATAACCTCTTTAATGACATTGGTAACAACAACAAAAACACAGCATGTCACACTCTTGCTGATCCCATTGGCGCGTATGCCCTCATCCGCCGCTACAAAACCATCACAGGTCTTGCCACCCAGAGTACCCTCACTATCCGATTCAACCAACTGTGCATCAGGGAGGATGAGTCTGCTCATGCGTATTGGGTCTGAGGCCTAAGTCTTCTGCGTGATCTCGACAAGGCTGCGCCAGACCAATTATCTGTCTGTCTCTACATTGTGTCTGGCATGATGCCTCAGCCATCTGAACTCTACCTGCACATTCCCCGCACTGAGCTTGAGCGTCTAGCTGCTGAGCGTGGTCCACCTAACTCGTTCCTGGAAATTGGCTCTCTCCATGAGTTCATAGCAGGGTGCCTCACAGATTGGTGGAACGATCTCCAAAGCAAACGCATGTGCTGCACTGTTGTGGTGGCTATCACCGCATCTTCATCTGAATCCTCATGCACGTCCTCCTCTGCCACCGCCACAACCACCAAAATTAAAGTTGTGGTGCATCCCACACAGGGGGCAGGCCGTGGTAGTTGTGGAAAAAGTCAAGGATGGGAGAAAGGAATTTTCCAAGGAGGACGGGTGCAGGAAACACACACACATTCCACCAGTACTTACCTGGTGGAATTGTGGTGCCATGGGGCACTCTATTTCTAAGTGCCCCACATCCTGTGACAATTTTCGCCTTACATTGGCCATGCAACTCATCGGGCCCGCACGGGTGTCACCTCCCTCCCACAGCAGCCGTCAATACCACTGACACCTCTCCGTCCTCTTCCTCCCATGCATCGGATCCCTTCCTCGAACACAGCTCCATATCACCATCTCCTGGTCCCAGATTCCCACCTGGAGTTGGGCTCCTTCTCCCGTGGAACCCACTTATTATGGACCACCTTCTTCTCATTACACACTGCCCACCTGGTCTCAGATTGGTTTCACCTTCACAGAGCCACATCCCAGCGAGTATTTATCTCGACACCCGTCATGTTGAGGAACGTGCCCTCGAAAAACATCTCACCAAATTGCTCCACTTTCCTAATCAAGTGTCAGAAACTGGGGTGCAGTTCCGACATGGCCTGACTGGTCTTCTACGTTCACGGCTACTTTTATGCAGGTTCTCTGTCTAGCTTTCTGGTCGTCTCACGCTATGTTTCTGGTCGTCTCATGCTATGTTTCTGGTCGTCTCACGCTATGTTTCTGGTCGTCTCACGCTATGTTTCTGGGAGTGGAAGGGAGTTGTGAGACAGTCACTTTTGCAAAGGGAAGAACGCAATTTTGCATTCGTTTTTTAACATGGACATGATCTGAACATTTTTAGGGCTAGTCATGAGCTCTCCAACGCACCAAACTGTGCAAAATTCGGATCATCGAAACCTGTTCGTGGACCTGCAGTCAGAATTTTGACTGTCTCTGAGTAACAAACTGTATTACTAAGTTTCGGACTCTAAGTCCCTCAACAACAAAACTGCACTACTGGTTCCGGCGGATCATCCACCGGACGCCTCAGCAGTCCTTCCGGAGCAAAATCCCCAGATGGAATTTTGTTACTCGTTCTGGTCAATTATTCACCCTCAGTCAAACCGCGGCCAGCTCCCAGAGCCAACGTGATACTTTGGAAGCCCATATCTCCCTCATTACTCGTCAGATTCCGACGAAACAAACTTCCACTGGATTGAGCGACTCGTCAACTATCAGAGGAAATGCTCCATTTCAGGATCCGAGCAATCCTTGAGTTGCCAAATCCAACGGCGAGGAATTTCCTCTCTCCGGCGTCTTGTCGGCGCCTCCCGGCGCCGCATTTGGGCATGCAGAGGGGCAAATCTTGATGTTGACATCAAGGAGGTGATGGTGTGATGCGCATGTTTTGTTCTATTGTCTCTGTGTTGGGAGGAGCCCTTCTTGGCTCGTCGTCGCAGGGGATGCAAGGCTTGCTACCATATGACTGTTCTTGGATAAAAAATTGTCTTGCGTTATCCTCCAGTCGCATTTCTAGTGGCTTCTGGATCATTGATTCAGGGGCCATGCATCATATGACCAATTATCATTCCTTAGTATCCCTTGGTCCTGTTGGCTCGGTCCGCTTTGTGTGCATAGGCTCTGGCCAACTTCTACCTTTCCAAGGCGTAGGTCTTGTTGGTTTCACGGGACCTGGTGGGGACCTCTTCTTGCCTAACACTTTGTACGTTCACGACTTATAGGTCAGTCTCTTGTCCCTGACCACCCTAGATGGAGAGGGCATGGACTTTGCATCCACTTGTGGCCTTGGAATAGTCTCCATTTGTTCCTCTGGCAGAGTTGTACTTCGTGCGATTCATTGTGACTGTCTCTTCTATGTCCCTCTCTCTCTCTTCTGTTGTGTTCTGGTGCCTTTTCCTTCGTCCATGTAGCGTCATCTCTCTTGCTTGAGCACATTCAGCTGCTATATCATTGTCTCTATCACATTCACATTGTTGTCATTGCTTGCATGCTCCATGCACCGCCTATGACTGGCCTGGTTACTGCTATGTTCCCCACACCTTGCTCCACAAACTGCCTTGATTATGCCCAAGGGAAGATGCATGAATATCCATTCAATACCTCTTACTATGTGACCTCCTATTCCACTGACCTTGTGCATCCTTTTTTCATGTACCCCCTTCCCCATGACTTACTTGGGGTCTTGGATCACTATGTTTTATGCCTTATCAATGATTTATCTTGTTATCAGGGTATTTTGTTTTTGTCACAAAAGAGATGTTACTGACGTTCTTGAGTTGTGGTTACCTTAGGCTAAACGTGCTTGTGGTCGTCAGCCTCGTGTCTTTTGCTATGATTGTGGTGGTGAGTTATTTGGACCCACCTCTTGCTTCCTTATGTCCCAAGATGTTCCCATGGAACAATCTTCCCCTTACACACCCCAATATAATTGTGTCATTGGAGGAGTCACACCCTTGTTGACGGGGTACGCTCTCTTTTGTTTGCATCTGGTCAGTCCCCTCTCTTTTCATTTGAAGGTATGTCCTACATGACGTAGTTGTGAAACCATGATCTTCATATTCCCCTCTCCTCATGTCACACCCTTCAAACGGTGGAGTGGTCGTCATGATGATCTCCGTCTCGCGCGTGTTTGGAGCTCTGTTGCTGCTGGGGTTGCCCAATGACCACCATGAGGGCAAGCTTACACCTTGGGATCAACTTTGAATTTTCATCGGTTTCTCCTCCTTCTCCAAGGCCTTGAGATTCTAGGAACCTTTCTGGTGCGGTGTCATGGAATGGCACGATGCCCTTTTCTTTGAGGACGTGTTTGAGCATGGTGTTTATCAGTTGTCCTCTCCTACCTCTATTGGCCCCATCTCTCAGCTTGGAGGAGGTTCTTTGCCACCTGCCACCTTCTCTATTCCGCTTACAACTGTTGCACCCTCAGCTCTGGGCCCAGTGGTCGATCCTTTTTTGTCAGTCCCCCATTGTCTTGGAACTAGGCTCTCCTCAGTATGTCCTCCCCAGTGCATCCTCTTCTTCTTTGTCTCTGACTGTGACCTCTCCTTTCCCGCCTGCTGTCTCCTTACGGTCCTCTCAAGTGAGCCTTGTGAACACCCCTCTCTCTCCAATACCACCCACGTCCTCCATCTTGTAGGAGCTCCCTGAGCCCTGTGCCTCCATCTCATCACCTGCTCTTCCCTCTCAAACATTGCCTACCACCTCCTCTGCTCGCCCTGTATCTGCCTACATGTGCGGTGGTTGTCTACGCACCCTTCCCAATGAAAATCACATGTGTAATTCCTCCCTGCATATCCTTTCATGGTCCCACTGCTCCAGATCAAACCACCTAATCAGGTGAGCCAGGCTCCGTGCCCTTGGGCTTGCCACATCTGCTGACTTCTCCGCCCCTATGTCAGTTTTTCATCCCAGCTTTTCTCTTAGGTCTGCCCTAGTGGAGCATGATTTTCACCACGCTCTCGGCATGCCTTTCAATGGATACGTGGCTCATTGCCACGTGCCAAGAGCCCATGAATGTTCACAAGGTCTTCAAAGCTGCTAACTCCTCTCCATGGGAGACAAACATGTAGGAAGAACTCAAGGCTCTATGTGAGCATGGTGTGTATTAACTTGTAGATCTCCCACCTGGCAGACAAGCTGCCATAGCCAAGTCGGTTTATCATCAAAACTTGGACCCAGAGAACACATTAAAGTATTACAATGTGTGTTTCATGACCAAGGGATTCTCAAAGATCCCTGGGATTTCCTATGATGAGACCTTTGTCCCAATGGGTCGCTACACCACCGCACAAGCCCTTATTTTTCTTAAAGCCCAAGATGACTGGGAACTTCAGCAAATGGACGTTAAAAATGCCTTCCTTCATGGTAGGCACGATAAAGAGACCTATATGACACAACCTCCTCGTTTCACTGATGGCACCGACAAGGTGTTGCGACTGCGCAAGGCCTAGTACAGCTTCAAGTGGTTGCAAATGCACAGGAATCAAGGGATAATGTCTACTCTTCATATAGAGGTGGCTTTGGGAGAAGCACAGTTCACCTTCTATTGTTTCACATTTCACCTTCCTCCTCACTTGTGGCCATCCTTGTGTATATGGATGACTTGCTCATTGCATCTCCCACTCAGGCTACCATTCAAGGAGTTAAGAGCCTCCAGCCAGCGTACAGCATGAAGGATCGTGATCAGTCAATCTTTTCTATGTTTGTGAGTACACTCCAGACTACACCCCCAACATCCTCTAGAGGTTCTTGGGGGGACCACCATCAACTTTGTTGATGGTTAAGCGAATGATGTGACTATCCCCTCTCAAGTACCGAGCATAGCCATATAGTGTGTTTTTTTTGCAACACCAAATCATTACTAGGCCTTGAAAATGTTTAGGATGTACGTTATGGTACAAATAAATTGTCAAGAAAACTATGATGGAAAGAGATTATAAAGCTAAGGACCACTCGACACATTAATAATCGGACAAAAGAAAGTTCATTAAGTACAAAACAAGATGTAAACTGTCCTCTATTCTAGTCTCAACATGTTCATTGACTTACTTGAGTTCTAGGTAGTGTATATACGTATGTAAACATACAGGAACTAAAGATATTGATTTTTCAGTGTAAATAGATTGAACAATGCATTTACATCATAAGCTATCATCCATTTTCTCAATGATCATCGTTCCTCTGCCTAGATCAGCAAGCAAACCCTATACTCATGTGTGGAAGCGGAAGACTTCGATTGAACCTTGTGGTTGAAAAAGACTATCAAGTACAAGTATGGTACGAGGAAACAAGGGTGAAACATAGCTCAGCTCAATGCTCTGACACAACCTGCCCCATCCGAGGGCACAATACCCTCCTAGGCCGTCAAGGTTGTTGTTGCAAGGGTGTCAGCACGGTCACCATACTTTCAGGTGAAATGGCCTCCAGGTTGTCAGGGTACCCTCCTCTCAACACTGGCAACCACAACTAGACTTATTGGGTCGTCAGAGGACTTCTGACCCTCGTAACCAAGTTGGTAGAGTGCTACGAGGCTTACTAGGTCGACAGTGGGGAACTTCAGCAAGACACACAGCTTCTAGACCCTCCTAACCAGGCTGACAAAGTACTGCCAAACACACTGGGTTGACAAAGGGAGACTCCGACACAGTCTAACTTTCCAGACAGAATCAGCTCTGTAAAGCACAGCTGAGGTTAGATACTAACTCTAGGCTCTCACGCCTAGGCACAACTGCTGGCCCACAGATGGACAATGTCAAGGAAGACAGATCAAGCTAGGCAGCTTGATTCTAGCACGTAGTTTGGCCACCAGAGCGAGGTAGTAATGCCTTCAGGTAGTCAGGGACGTCCTCCTGCGCAGGCTTGCAGACTGCTGCCAAGCTTACTAGGGTCTTGAGATGACAGCGACTGCAGAGTCTTGGTTTGAGGCGTTTTCTGGCAGAGATGGACTGCTGCTCGAGTTGTTGGAGTTGCTTGCTGAGTTGCTTACTGAGTTACAGCTAGAGTTACTGGACTGACAGAGTTCAGTCTGCTTTTATACTAGGATGCTGGCAAGTTGACCAGCTGCTCTGTGCCTAGAGGAAATGTCCTACTTCAAGGTCGTAGCTTCCTCCTCAAGGAATCTTCCCAGTCCAAGGTGTTAATCCGTGTACATATCCTGCTTTTGTATGGATGTGAGTGCGCAGGGCATGCTGACCATGAGACTGGAGACGACGCATGATGAGCTCGTGCTTCACACGCATCAGGCGCAGCACCCTCCATATGCTGCCGCTCATGACTCATGTGCCTCGGCTCCAGCTCAGTCGCATGCCCATGCTCCACTTGTTCACATGGGCACTAGGTGTTACCAAACCTAGATTAGGCTTTGACTCTCTAGGGATATACTTGTTGGTTTTGCAAAGAGACCTAGACTAGTCCTTCAATCTTGCATGACCTAGGCTAGGAAAGCCCGTTTGGACACTCGACCGAGAGTTCGGTCTAGGGGCGAGATTCGCCCTCGACTAGCGAGAGCGAGCTCGCTCGGCCGGCAGGCCTCGCTGTCCGGCCGAGCGAGGAGCGAAGCACATAATTCGTGCTTCACTCCCTGCCCCTCGTTTCTGTAGACTTTCGACACTTGGTGTCGAAGTCGTTTTAGGTTTAGCCATGACAATTTAGTTTCATTCACTCTCTACACTTCATCTTTTTTAGTGATTCAACTTGCATTGTGAAGCTCTCTTAATTCTCATGGTATCAGAGCAGGTCCGTTGGCCTGCGGTTAAGGGAGCAAAGGGGAATTTTTGAATCGTCCAAAACGGCCGCAAGAGGCAAAAACACGTTTTCGGCGATCTGGCAAGTTAGGGACGTCCGAGATCGGAACAGGGCAGGTAGCAAGACCAGGACGGAGGAGGAGAAAGGCGCCTAGGGCCTGTGAGGCCAAAGGAAGGTGCAAAGAAGAGGAAACGGTGGCAAGGGTGGACACCACGGGCCACGTGGCCATCGGTGGTTTCCGTAAGGAGCCGCGCACAGTCCAGGGCAAGGGGGCGCATACGCCTTGCGTACTAAGCTAAGAGGAGTAGGCAGGACCAAGGTCACCATGAGTGGTGAAGGGTCCGCGAGGCGGAGTAACGGGGGTGGCGGAATTGCAAACACGGCTACCTCGGCAGCGGCTGTCACATGGAGTGACCTAAACAAGATTGCACTTCACAAGGACCTGACGCCCCCACCTCTAGGAACACGCGATTTCCTTGCATGGAAAGACGTGTTCCTCGCGTGGGCGGCCGAGCATGGACTCGAGGAACTATACCTCAACTCACCGGCGGAGGAGGTAGACGATCATACCCTCCTCCGTGCCTTCAATGCCTTGACGCGCGCTCTTCCCGACGACCAGTCTTACGCCGTTCGTCACTTTCGGTATGGCGGGCGAGGAGAGGATCCAACTAATCCTCGCAGTGGAGCTCCCCGTCCTTCCGAGGCGTGGCAGCACCTAGTGACGCGCAAGGNAGAGGAGTAGGCAGGACCAAGGTCACCATGAGTGGTGAAGGGTCCGCGAGGCGGAGTAACGGGGGTGGCGGGAGTGCAAACACGGCTACCTCGGCAGCGGCTGTCACATGGAGTGACCTAAACAAGATTGCACTTCACAAGGACCTGACGCCCCCACCTCTAGGAACACGCGATTTCCTTGCATGGAAAGACGTGTTCCTCGCGTGGGCGGCCGAGCATGGACTCGAGGAACTATACCTCAACTCACCGGCGGAGGAGGTAGACGATCATACCCTCCTCCGTGCCTTCAATGCCTTGACGCGCGCTCTTCCCGACGACCAGTCTTATGCCGTTCGTCACTTTCGGTATGGCGGGAGGGAGAGCATCCAACTTATCCTCGCAGTGGAGCTCCCCGTCCTTCCGAGGCGTGGTAGCACCTAGTGATGCGCAAGGAGGAGCAGGGAATGGCACTGGTTATCACTCTGCGTGACAAGCTTCGTCGTCTTTACCCAAAGCCCGATGCGCCTATTGCCGAGTACTGGGATGCGGCGATGGACATCAGGCGCCGCATTCTTGCACTAGGTGCTTCTTGCACCATTCTGGAGTGGCTGGATCCAGTGCTGCTCCACCTTGGTGAGCCATACAAGGAGTTTCGTCGTGACTTACTGCGACGCCTTCACATTGCAGACATTGAGAGCACTGACCTGTCAACGGTGTTCGAAGAATGAAGGAACTACGAGGACATCCTCCGAGGTGAGGATCAAGAGGCAGGCACTTCCACTGCCGCTGCCTTCATACATCAGACGCCTGGGGCTCTTCATGCCACAACCGGGCAGGGAGGCTACAGTGGTGGAGGCGGACGTGGTGGCCAGAGCGGTAGAGGCCACAGACGTGGACGAGACATTGGCAACCGTACCTGCAACTACTGTCGTCAGCCCGGTCACTACTGGCGTGCCTGTCCCGTGCTGCAGCGCATCATGAACCCTCAACAGTAGCAGTATCAGTAGTAGCCTTATCAACAGCAGTTGCGTCCACCTACCATGGGACCACTGTCCCCTCCCACATGGGGAGCACCCGTTCACCTTGGGCCACGTGCGCCCACACCGACAGCTGCAGCCACATTTGGACCACCTCAGCTCCAGCCGACTATGCAGCCGATGATGCAGCCGATGATGCAGCCGGTGATGCAGCCGATGATGGAGCCGATGATGCAGCCCGCAGTGCAGCCTTCCATCTTGCCTCCCGCGTACTACATGCCACCGCAGTCCACGGTGGCAGTTCCCGCACCTGAGTGGGCGCAGCGCGTGTATGCCGATATGGCAATGACACAGGAGCCATCTCCACCGCCTCAGTATGCTGGATGGGTCCGAAGCACAGAGATGCAGCCACCCAAGCCGACAGCAGCACCTCAGGGAGTAGGTCAGCGGCTTGGACACACGCATATCACTACATCCCATGCACTGCCCATGCACGAGTGGTTGTATGACACAGCATCGTCCCATCACATGTCACCTCATCGCCAGTTGTTTACGTCATTGTATGCCACACATGATGTTGAAGGGGTGAAAACTGGGTCGGGAGAGGTGCTTGCTGTTGAAGGTGTGGAGACTATGGCTCTTCAGGCGTCACGTGGGGTACTGTGGCTGACTGGTGTGTTGTATGTTCCCAAGCTGAAGGTGAATATGTTGTCGGGAGGACAGCTAGACAGGCAATCGAATGTGTCCACGATAACTCAAAAGCAACGATGCATGCTTTTTGATGCCTCTGGGTCCTTGCTGGCTGATGGACCATTGCACGATGACATGTTGTACAGAATCACTCTCTTTCCTCCTGTGCCCACTGTTGAAGATTTGCCCCTCTGCATGCCCAAGTGTGGCGCCGGGAGGCGCCGACGAGCTGCCAGAGAGAGGAAATTCCTCGTCGACGGATCTGGCGACTTGAGGATTGCTCGGATCCTAAAATGCACGATTGCCCCTGAAAGTTGACGAGTTGCTGAATCCAGTGGAAGTTGTTTCACTGGAATCGGACTAGTATCGAGGGAGATATGGACTTCCAAAGTTGGGGTGTGCGCGGCGGTTCTGGGAGCCAGCCGCGGTTCGACTTCCGGTGAATAATCGACCGGAACGAGTAACAAAATGCCATCTGGGGATTTTGCTCCGGAAGGTCTGCCGAGGCGTCCGGTGGATGATCCGCCGGATTTCAGGAGTGCAGTTTGTTATTGAGGGACTTAGCCAAAATCCTGGCTCGGAGTCCGAAACTCAGTAGTACAGTTTGTTACTCGGGGACTTCGTCAAAATTCTGACTGGAGGTCCGCGAACAGGTTTCGACCCACATCAATCCCCATCACCAAAGTCGATGATTAACTCATCAAAACAGACCCCAAAGGCGCGAGGGGCGCCGCCACTACACGTAGGGACATCTGCGCCTCCGGAATGGCGTTTTGATGGGTCCTTGATGTGTGAGGGCGCCTCGGCGGGCGACGTGGTGCGCGCCACCGACTGAGCGGCTGATTTGGGGTGCTGCGCTTCGGATGACGTAGCGGGAGCTACGGTGATTTGAATCGCGCACGGTTTGGTGCGTTGGAGAGCTCATGACTAGCCCTACAAATGTTCAGATCATGTCCATGTTCACAAACTAATGCAAAATCGCGTTCTTCCCTTCGCAAAAGTGACTGTCTCACAAATGCCTTCAACTCCCAGAAACATAGCGTGAGGCGACCAGAAAGCTCACGCTGAGACTCAGAACCTGCACAAAACATAGCTGTGAATGCAGTAGACCCGTCGGGGCACGTTGGAACTGCCTTCGCCCGGGGGCCGGTTTTCTAACAAAGGGTTATGGGCCCACAGCCCTGACCGGTCTACACATCGCTCATGGCTTTCGCGGCGGACGGGATTGTCGTCGGGGACGTCATCGCCGTTAAACTCTGAGGTCCCGGAGTTGAAGACTGCGAAATGGTGCAGAAGGAGACGCAGGCCATCCAGAAGTATGCGGGCGGCCCTGGCTTTGGGCTATGGAGGTGGCACTTTGAGATCCACCTCGCGCATAAGGGTGTGCTGCAGGTCATGTTGGGAACCGAAGTCCTCGACGAAGCGACAGCGACGGAAGCGCAGAAGGAGGCTTTCGCAAAGAAGAACACGGAGGCGCTCATGCTGCTGGTGTCCGGGACGGCTGAGTCGCAGTGGGGCTACTTCCAAGGCTGCAAGTTGGCAGCCGAGGCTTGGCAAAAACTTTGCACCATCCATCAATCCAAGTTGCTGGCGAACAAAATCTTTGCCATGAAGCGACTCCAGACGGTGAGAATCGAGGAGGGAGATGATGTCATCTCCGCCATGCAGCAGATCGAGTCGCTCGCCTCATAGTGCAATGACGTGGGGTGGAAGATTGACACGCAGCTGCAGGCGATGGCCCTCCTCATGGCCCTTCCTGACAGTTGGAGCCCTCTCATCACAGTCTTGGGAGGATGGGCAGAGGACAAGCTCACCTATGGCGCGGTCGCAAAGTACATCCGCAACGAGGCGCAGCGACGGAGCTGCGGGGAGTCCTCGTCTTCCTCATCGGCCCTTGTCACCAAAACGCGTGGTGGCGGAAGTGGGGACAAGGGAGGTGGCGGACATGGCTGCGGCAAGAAGGGCGCCAAGAAGGGTGCATGCCGCAACTGCGGCAAGGAGGGCCACTGGGCCCGTGAGTGCAACGAGGAGGGAAAGGCCGGCGGCAAGGACACCAAAGGCAAGAGTGCGCTCCTCAACGACACTCAGAACCACTACCTCAAGAAGGCTAACCGGCGATGCCTTGACTTCGGAGCCGAGGAGCATACCCAGGTCGAGAAGGTCGGGTTCATCAACTACACGAAGTCCAGCAATTCCATGGTGGTCGCGAACGACAAGGTCGAGCCGGCGGCTGGCCAAGGAGATGTGGACGTGGAGGTGGTGGTTGGTTGGAAGCGGGTGCAGCGCGTGATCAAGAACATGCAGCACGTACCTGGCTTGGCTGACATCCTAAGTGTCAGCCGCCTGACTGACAAGGGGTACGAGGTGCTCTTCAGGAGAAGAGGGGCAGTCGTGCGGAAGGACGGTGGCGGCGCGACCGTGTTGGAGGCTAAGCGCGAGGGAGGCCTCTACATCGTGGAGACCAAGGTGATCCCCGCGGCGACAGATTCAGCAGATTCGTAGGAACGCACCGTCAACCTGGCCAAAGGAGGGGGAGCTGATCTGGAGCTCTGGCACCGACGACTGGGGCATTCCTCACCCGCAGTCGTGAAGGAGATGGCGAAGCGCGAGCTGGTACGCGGCCTCGTCATCGACGGTGCGGAAGAGGCGACAGATGCAGCAGTGCACAAAAAGTGCGAGCCTTGCATTTTGGGCAAGGCGCGGCGCAAACCGTTCAAGGAGAACGAGAATCGCGTCTCGGACCTGCTAGAGGTCGTGTACAGCGATGTGTGCGGACCATTCAAGACGGCGTCAAAGAGCGGCGCGCGTTACTTTGTCACCTTCATTGATGACTAAAGCAGAAAACTCTTCGTGTACTACATGAAGCGGAAAGGCGAGGTCCTGGACCGGCTGAAGGAGTATGTCGCCGCGGTGGAGAGGCAGATTGGCCGGAAGGTCAGAGCGCTACGCAACGACAACGACGGAGAGTACGTGGGCTGTAGCAGGTGGATGAAGCAGCAGGGCATAAAATGGCAACAAACTACGCCGTATTCGCCTCAGTAAAATGGCGTGGTGGAGCGGGCGAACCAGACGCTGCTGGACATGGTACGGACCATGTTGGTGGATGCGGAATTGCCGAGGAGCTTCTGGGCGGAAGCTGTGCGTACGGCGAGCTACACCATCAACCTCACTCCTACAGCGGTGCTGAAGGGGAAGAGCGGCTGGAAGACGCCGCAGGAGGTTTGGAGCGGGCGCAAGCCAAGTGTGGCACACCTGAAAGTGTCCGGGTGCAAGGTGCACGCGATGGTGCAGGCTGTGCAGAGGCACGACAGCAAGCTGGAGCCGCGGGCAAATTCATATCTCTTCCTTGGCTATGAGAGCGTGCATAAGGCGTACAGGCTCTACGACATGCGCAAGGGAGAGGTAATCCGCAGCCGGGACGTCGAGTTTGACGAGCAGCAGAGCTACATCAGCAGCAACGACGTGGGCGTGGTGGACTCCCCAAAGACGAGGGAGTGGTTCCAGCTCCTTGACTACGAGAAGGAGCCGGCGGACGCCGAAGTTGAGGATGCGGCATCAGAGCGTGACGGTGCACCAGCGGTGGCAGCCGAAGCAGAGGACTCTGATGACGATCAAGCTGATGAGAAGATCCACCGGAAGGATCCGGCGGATGAGGCACCAAGGGTGCCAAGGCGCGCACTCCCGGCAGAGTGTGCAACGGGCGTTGATGGAAAATCCACTGGACGCGCCGTCCGTCCGGGCGATGTTTCGACGGAGCGGGAGAGATCCTCAGGGAGCCGTCCGGTCGATGATGAACCGGAGCGTGCTGAGTCGGAGGGATCGCAGCAGAGCGACGATGCGCCACCAAAACTATCGCGCCGCAGCGGGAGGCAGCGAAATGCGGGGAAACGCTTCGACGCAAGCACCGGTCGATGGATTGGCATGACGCGGTGCATGCTGGCTGCATCAACGGAGCCGACTACCGTGCGAGAGGCGCTTGCACGGCCTGAGAGGGATCAATGGGACGCAGCCATCAAATCTGAGCTGGCGTCTATCACGGAAAATGATACGTGCGAGCTGGTTGACAGGCCGAAAGATGCCAAGGTCATCAGCTCAAAGTGGGTCTTCAAGACCAAGTTCACAAAGGAAGGTGTGGTTGACAAGTACAAGGCGCGGCTGGTGGCAAAAGGGTACGCACAGCGTAAGGGGGAGCACTACGATGAGACGTTTGCTCCCGTCGCCAAGTTCACAAGCATCCGGGCGATCCTTGCGGTGGCGGCCGCGAAGGACATGGAGCTCCACCAAATGGACGTAAAGACGGCCTTCCTCAATGGCATCATAGACAAAGAGATCTACATGGAGGTGCCGGAGGGGGTGGAGGCGCCGGAGGGCAAGGTGTGTAAGCTGCGGAAGTCCTTGTACGGGCTAAAACAGTCGTCCAGATGCTGGTACCAACAGATGGACAGCTTCATGGCACAACTCGGCTTCAAGCGCTGTGAGGCGAATCACAGCGTGTACGTGTGGCGCGACAAACAGCTCCATCAGATCGTTGCACTCTTCGTGGACGACCTGATTGTGTGCTCGACGGATTTGCCGAACCTACAGCAGCTGAAAGAGCAGCTGAGCAGCAGATTCCAGATGTCGGACATGGGGGAGCTGGAGTACTACCTCGGGGTCAGCATTACGCGGAACTGGAGGGCGCGCACGCTTGAACTGGGGCAGGCCAAATACGTGGCCGAGGTGCTGAAGCGGTACGGCATGGAGGACTGCAAACCAGTTGGCAGTCCAGTCTCCATGACCTGTGAACTGAGTGCGGCAATGGCACCGCAGACAAAAGAAGAGCGGGAGGATATGGCAGGGGTGCCCTACCAATTGGTGGTGGGCAGCCTCATGTACGCCATGGTGGCGACTCGACCAGACTTGGCCTACGGGGTGGGCCAAGTGAGCAGGTACGTGGCCGATCCAGGGCCACTACACTGGCAGGCGGTCAAGCGCATCCTCTGCTACCTGCAAGCGACGCGGCATGCGTGCTTGAGGTTCGACGGTAAGGGGCAGGCTGACCCTTTGCGTCTGGTCTGCTACACGGATGCAGACTACGCTGGTGATGTGGACAAGCGGAAGTCCACATCCGGCTACGTGTTCTTCCTCGCTGGTGCAGCGGTCTCGTGGTGTAGCAGAAAGCAAGACTGCGTCGCCACCTCCACAGTGGAAGCAGAGTACATTGCGCTAGCTGAGGCGGTCAAGGAGGCGGTGTGGCTCCGCAGGTTGCTGGGGGAGCTGGGCGTGCCGCAGCAGGAGCCTACGGTGGTGCAAGAGGACAACACCGGCTCAATCTCGTTGACCAACAACCCGACGCAGCACAGGAGGACGAAGCACATTGACGTGCGTTATCATTACGCACGGGACATGGTTGAAAAGGGGCAGGTGGTGCTTCAACACTGCAACACGCACAACATGCTTGCGGATTGCTTGACCAAAGCGCAACCTGTGGACCGGCACGCATTAAGCGTGGCCGGACTTGGGATGACCAGCTATGATGGGCTAGAGGGCACAGCGGAAGATGAGCGAGAGCAGGCAGGAGCAGCGGGCATGGCAGGTGCAAGGGGGAGAATTTTGAAGATTTGCCCCTCTGCATGCCCAAGTGCGGCGACGGGAGGCGCCGACGAGCCGCCAGAGAGAGGAAATTCCTCGTCGACGGATCTGGCGACTTGAGGATTGCTCGGATCCTAAAATGCACGATTGCCCCTGAAAGTTGACGAATTGCTGAATCCGGTGGAATTGTTTCACCGGAATCGGACTAGTATCGAGGGAGATATGGGCTTCCAAAGTTGGGGTGTGCGCGGCGGTTCAGGGAGCCGGCCGCGGTTTGACTTCCGGTGAATAATCGACCGGAACGAGTAACAAAATGCCATCTGGGGATTTTGCTCCGGAAGGTCTGCCGAGGCGTCCGGTGGATGATCCGCCGGATTTCAGGAGTGCAGTTTGTTACTGAGGGACTCAGCCAAAATCTTGGCTCGGAGTCCGAAACTCAGTAGTATTGTTTGTTACTCGGGGACTTCGTCAAAATTCTGACTGGAGGTCCGCGAACAGGTTTCGACCCACATCAATCCCCATCACCAAAGTCGATGATTAACTCATCGAAACAGACCCCAAAGGCGCGAGGGGCGCCGCCACTACACGTAGGGACATCTGCGCCTCCGGAATGGCGTTTTGATGGGTCCTTGATGTGTGAGGGCGCCTCGGTGGGCGACGTGGTGCGCGCCGCCGACTGAGCGGCTGATTTGGGGTGCTGCGCTTCGGACGACGTAGCGGGAGCTACGGTGATTTGAATCGCACACGGTTTGATGCGTTGGAGAGCTCATGACTAGCCCTACAAATGTTCAGATCATGTCCATGTTCAAAAACTAATGCAAAATCGCGTTCTTCCCTTCGCAAAAGTGACTGTCTCACAAATGCCTTCAACTCCCAGAAACATAGCATGAGGCGACCAGAAAGCTCACGCTGAGACTCAGAACCTGCACAAAACATAGCCGTGAACGCAGTAGACCCGTCGGGGCACGTTGGAACTGCCTCCGCCCCGGGGCCGGTTTTCTGAAACCCACAGCCCGAGCACATGCACATGTCACAACCACAGTTGATGCACAACACACTAATCTCATTCACCGTCGTCTTGCACACATCAACACGGCATTGGTTGCTGACCTCATGAAGCACACTCCTGCACACGGACTCCTGCCCACTGACTGTCAGCATGGTCTGAAACCAGGAGCATGTCTTGAGTGTCTTGAAGGAAAATCACACAGACAGACTTTCCCTGCCTCGGAGAGGGAGAGCACTTCTCCTTTTGCGCTGGTGCACGCCGATGTCACTGGGCCCATGCCCATGCCATCTGTGCAGTATGGCTCAGTGTATGTTTTGACTCTGACTGACGATTACAGCCGTTTCCGCTGGGCCTTCTTGTTGAAAACAAAAGCTGATGCTCAGCGTGCGATTGTTGAATGGATAGCTCTGGCGGAACGCCAAACGAATCAAAGATTGCTGAAGTTGCGCACGGAGAGAGGCGGCAAATTCCTTGGATCTCTTGCCTCTGAACTCAAGGCAAGAGGCATAGAGCATCAGACCACTGCTCCCTACACGCCCCAACAAAACCGGGTTGCAGAGAGATGGCATAGGACCTTGGGAGATGCCTTGCGTACCCTTCTTGGCGAGTCCGTTCTGTCCTTTGGGTTCTGGGAAGAGGCAGTAAAATATGTAACATGGGTTTGGAACCGCATCCCTCAGGGTCCACTGCCCAAATCAGTGACGCCCTGGGAGTGCTGGTTTCGAGAGAAGGCCGACTTGAGACCGGCACGGGTCTGGGGAACCATGGCGTGTGTGTGGTCCGCTCAGCCTCAAAGAAGTCACAAACTCAGTCCACGAGGCAGATGGTGTGTGTTTGTGGGAGTCTCCCATGCCTCCAAGGCATGGAGATTCTGGGACCCCACCAATCACAGTTTCATTGAAAGTCGAGATGCATCCTTCCTAGAGCACATGCCTTACAAGACGTTTCGTACCCTACGACATGCCCTGCAAATTCCATCTCCACACCACTACCCGGAATATGTGAGTGTCCCTGTCTTTGTACCACGTCCCGTGCGTCACACCTCACCTGTTACACAACAGTCGCATGGTGCACTTGTGGCATCCCCAGTCCCCACAGATCTGTTGACACCAATTGACCTGGCTAGCACTGCATCACACACAACACCCTCACCACCTGGCTTGGCACCAGTCCCACCATTGGAAAGTGTGGTCGAGGTTCGTCCAGCAGTCACTGAGCCTGTTCGTCGGTCTGCCCGCAACTTGGCACGTGTGGACTACAAACGGTTCTACCACATGGTGGGGCCTGCCCCTGTAGAAACCATAGCTGTAGAACCTCTCACACTGACAGAAGCAAGGGATCGACCAGACGCAGCACAGTGGGAAAAAGCTATGGTGGCTGAGTTGAATGCACTGTTGGAACATGATGTATACCAGCTCGTGCCATTTCCACCAGGACGAAAAGCAATTGATCTAAAGTGGGTGTTCAAACTCAAGAGAAATCTGGCAGGCATGATTGAGAAATACAAGGCTCGTCTGGTTGCCAAAGGTTTTCATCAAATCCCCGGACAAGATTTTACAGACACGTACGCCCCAGTCGGCAAGTATGGCACCAGCCGTACCTTGCTGGCTGTGGCGGCACATGAAGATTGGGAAATACATCAAATGGATGTGAAAATTGCTTTCCTGAATGGTCCTCTTGAGGAGGAACTGTATGTGAAACAACCAGAAGGGTTTGAGGATGGAACTGATCATGTATGGCTATTGTTGAAAGCATTGTATGGATTGAAGCAAGCTCCCAGGTGTTGGAACAAAGAGATCCGAAGCACTCTGGAACGTGGCAGATTCTCCCAAAGCATCTCTGATCCCTCTCTGTTCCTGCGGTGGCAGGGTACAGAGCCTGTTGCATTGCTTGTCTATGTGGGTGATCTGTTGATCCTTTCCCCTTCACTCCCGCTCATCTCACAAACAAAGTCACTGCTCACCTCACACTACCGCATGAATGACCTTGGTGAAGCGCACAGCTTCTTGGGCATGACCATCACACGAGACAGACCCGCACGCACACTGATCCTACATCAAGGGCGCTTTGTTGCCCATCTGACTGCACGCTTTCATCATCTCGTGCAACACTCGCCACGGCAACAGTCACCCATGAGCCCTGACGTCTATGCACATTTGCTTGACACACGCACCACAGATTACGGACCTAACAGTGACCCAACACTCTACCGACAGATCACAGGCAGTCTCTCCTACTTGGCATCCACAACACGACTTGACATTGCATGTGCTGTGAACACCTTGGCCCAGTTCAGTCAGGAACCACGCAGTGCGCACCACAAGGCCCTGCTGAAATTGCTCCGTTATGTGTTGGACACTGCCGATGTCGGTCTGGTCATCTCTCCCTCCTCAGCACCCCTCTTGGACGGGTATTGTGACAGTGACTATGCGCGCGATCGTGTTGCACGCAGCCGAGGGGGGTATATTTTCCGTGTGTGGGGTATGGCCGTCTCATGGAGGAGTGCAAAACAGTCTTGTGTGGCACGTAGTGTGGCTGAAGCTGAATACATGGCATTGGGTGAGGCTGCATGCGAGGGGATATGGCTGAGATGGTTGCTTGAAGAATTGGGCTTGACTGCGCTTGCCACACCACTGTACAGTGATAGCTCAACAGCACGACGGATTGCTGAGAATGACGGTTTACTGCACCCACGCACTAAGCATATCGCCGTCGAGCATCACTTTGTGCGAGAAGCAGTTGAAGCAGGGGTTGTTCAGGTGTGCCCCATTGCGGGCGATGCTTAGTTGGCAGACTTCCTCACCAAAGCACTTCCCTCATCAAACCTTACCTCTCAACTACACCAACTTGGCTGCATGCCTGCGGCACTCACATCCAAGGGGGCGTGTTAATCCGTGTACATATCCTGCTTTTGTGTGGATGTGAGTGCGTAGGGCATGCCGACCATGAGACTGGAGACGACACATGATGAGCTCGTGCTTCACACGCATCAGGCGCAACACCCTCCATATGCTGCCGCTCATGACTCATGTGCCTCGGCTCCAGCTCAGTCGCATGCCCATGCTCCACTTGTTCACATGGGCACTAGGTGTTACCAAACCTAGATTAGGCTTTGACTCTGTAGGGATATACTTGTTGGTTTTGCAAAGAGACCTAGACTAGTCCTTCAATCTTGCATGACCTAGGCTAGGAAAGCCCGTTTGGGCACTCGACCGAGAATTCGGTCTAGGGGCGAGATTCGCCCTCGACTAGCGAGAGCAAGCTTGCTCGGCCGGCAGGCCTCGCTGCCCGGCCGAGCAAGGAGTGAAGCACATAATTCGTGCTTCGCTCCCTGCCCCTCGTTTCTGTTGACTTCCGACACTTGGTGTCGAAGTCGTTTTAGGTTTAGCCATGACAATTTAGTTTCATTCTCTCTCTACACTTCATCATTTTTAGTGATTCCACTTGCATTGTGAAGCTCTCTTAATTCTCACAAGGCACACAGCTTCCTCCTCAAGGAAGCTTCCTGAATGCTGGCAACTTGGCCTTAGTCCGGGCTGTTGAGTCGTGGATGTTGCCGCTGATGCAGGACGGTCCCCACTCTTGGCTCCGCATGCAGCTGCTTGTCATGCATGTAGTAGCTGATGCACCTGCCGAGTGGTACATGTGGTAGTTGATGCAATGCTGATTCGTGCATGCACCACCTGCTGAGTGGTCCCTGCTCCAGAGCTTGGCTTGTTTGTGCTGATGCGAGCGATCCTAGTAATCCAGTCAGGTGTAACCCCACCTTGAATGTTCTGGGCCAAGTACCCAGTAGTGCTTGTTTGCACCGCGCAACTACTAACGAAGCTCAACCAGCAGGCATGCACAACCCTGCTGTGCATGCAACACTCAAAGATCCAGGCTCCTTTCCCCCCTTGGACCTGGATGCCAGAATTAAATCTGGCCTATACCGTAGAAAATTCCTGGTCAAGTCGCATCCAGGTATTTACGGATAAAAATCCGTAACCTCGTGTACAAACCTCCGATTGTCGATCTGACTGCGCCATGTCAAAGCTGTTGCTCAGCGCAGTTACCGCTCACTCCCCCTTGATAGGTGCACTGATGAATGCAGAGACTGCCATTTTTTTTGAGTGGATAAATGAGTGATCAGTGGAGGTTTCAACTGCCCCAAAAAAATGTCTACTGTCAGAAGAGACTTCCGGGTTGCTCTTAAGTGTTCATTGACTGCTAGGAATTTTTAGCAAAAAACGGAGCTCGAATCCGTTGTGTATCACCTTGGAAACGCTCAATCTAAGCTTTCTTGGGTTTTTTTGGGGCCGTTGTCTAGTCGGAGAAAGTTGGGTGGAGCAGAAAAATTTAATTTGGTGAGGCTGGGTTCACCGCCCACTCACCACTGAGGTTGCTTCATGCACAAGCAACCTCCCATAGCCCAAGCCACAGTTTCTCTCATGCATGGGCTTGGCTGTGAAGTGGAAGGCTCCAGAAGCTTCCAGTCACACGACAATTGCAAGACGAGACCGCTGCTTGGGACCGCCTGCTTGGACCGCCAACCTGGTACAGCCATCCGTGGCTAGCGGATATAAAAGCCTGGTGCAAATCTTAGTTTTCTGATGTTGTAGCCTTCTGTTCCCTCTGTCGCTCCTGTCACCTACTCGACGACTCTCCTCGGCTACTTCCGCCACTTACTTCAGCCATCCTCAGTTGCTTTGGCCTGATTTTGCCATGGCTGGGACAGCCATCGTGCACCATGTCCATTCTTGGTGTTTTCTTCACACCTGGAACTACCACCCATGGCGAACACCATTTCTGAGCCACAGCTTCGACATGGCGAAATTGGATCGACAATGGGAGGTTTGTACGTGAAGTTACGGATTTTAATCCGAAAATACCCAAGTACGGCTTGATCAAGAATTTTCTACTGTACACACCAGATTTAATTATGGCATCCAGGTCCAAGGGGGGAAAGGAGCCTCAATCTTTGAGTGCTACATGCACAGCAGGGTTGTGCATGCCTGGTGGCCGAGCTTGGTCAGGAGCTGCGAAGTGCAAGCAAGCAATGCTGGGTACTTGGCCAAGTCCATTCAGGGTGGGGCTGCACCTGACTGGACTCTAGACAACCTTGACGGCCTAGCAAGGTGTTGCGCCCTCGGATGGGGCAGGTTGTGTCAGAGCATTGAGCTAAGCAGTGTTTCACCGCTATTTCCTTGCACCATATTTGTACTTGATATTCTTTTTCAACGACAAGTTTCAATCCAAGTCTCCCGCTCCCGCACATTGGAGTATAAGGTCTGCTTGCTGGGCGCAGAGATCCTAGACAACACCAAGATCCCCTTACTACATCCAAGCACGTAGTGATTTCGTCACTGCAGGATCCAAACACCCTTACAATATACATATACAAATACATATATATATACATAAACATATACATATACATAAAAATATACATATACATATACATATACATATACATATACATATACATATACATATACATATACATATACATATACATATACATATACATATACATATACA
>SZWC01000109.1:611894-624145 GCA_023375785.1 Penium margaritaceum | reverse complement strand
GGGGGGGGGGGGGGGGGGGGGATGGCTGTACAGATCTGAAGTCCAATTTGCCCATGGTGTGTTTCAGGTCAAATTTGAAGGTACACAGAATGTTTTCATATTTCATGCTCATCCCATAATGAAGGCTGCAACATCACTACTAAGCGAAGGAGTTAGGCTGTCAATCACAATCTGGAAGTCATGCACTAGTGTTGCTCATCTACATGAGACTTGATTCCAACGTTTCATTTAGCACACGTAGTCAAATGTTGACATTTCACTCTAGCAATCCATTTTGTTGCATTATAGGCACAGCTAGGAAATAGTTGCAACATTGCAGTTTCAGAATGGGAAAAAACAGAGAGGTTTAAGCAAGGGAAACAAATGCAGTCTAGCGCTGCACACGTCCCCACCTTGCCATTCACATTCAGCACAGCAGCACCTCTCCCTTTCCCTTTCTTGCTACTCCCTGAATCACCCCCCTTGCTAGCCTTTCCTGCGCCTGCTGCTGCTCCAGCCCTCAGTGTAGCAGCTGCCTTGGGTGCCTTGGCTTCCTTTGCTGCCTTGGCTGCCTTAGCTGCCATGGCAGCCTTTGCTGCCATGGCTGCCTTTGCATCCAGGGCAGCCTTGGATACCTTTGCAGCCCTAGCCACCTTGGCAGCCTTCCTTGCTCCAAGTGCACTTGCTGCAGATGCAGCCAAGGCTGCATTTGAATCTGCACCATCAGCCAGCTCCTCCCCTCCAGTGCCTTCATCTCCTCCATCGTCCCCATCTCCTCCAGCCCCCACCTCCTCTTCAGCTGCATCCTCCTCTCCTGTCCCACCTCCAGCCCCATCTCCATCTGCACCTCCTTTTCGTTCTCCAACTTCAGTCCCTTTCCCAGCCCTGTTTGCAGCCCCTCCAGCCGCCCCTGCTCCTCCAGTAGCAGCTGCACTGCTCTCGCCCTCCTCCAACAGCTTCTCCATGTCCTTCAATGTGCGCACCGCCCTTACGAAGGATGGCGGATCTTCGCATGCTCCTTCTTGAGCAGTCATGTTCACCTGTTGCTGCTGCGGCTCTCCATCACCCCCTTCTTCAACCTCTCCCTCCACATACACCTCTTCATCCTCCACCACCTCTTCCTCAGAGCTTTCATCGCCTGCTCCTTGCTCACCCTCTTCCTCCACCCCCACATCTACCACCAGCTCACCATCGTCCTCGCTGTCTGACTCATCGGGCACCATGAAGTTGGTTGGATTGCAGCGCCATGTGCTTGCCTTGTACTGACGCCGTAGCCGCACGTTGCAACGCACCAGCATCTCCAGCGTGCTGACATGGAGGCGGTTGCGCCGTGCCGTGTGAATCATTTGGTGGGTAAAAAATGCACGCTCGCAGTCGGAGGAGGCGCACGGCTGCGACAGCAGCTTGATTGCAAACTCACGAAACGTGGGACGGTGCACCAGTGCAGTGAGGCCCACTCGTACGGCGCCATTGCTAACGTCACCACCTTTGCCAAGGCAGCCCGTGCCTTGTCTCTTAGCCGCTTCATCGTCAAGGGGATGACGTCGATGGTCACTGGAAAAGCCGTCAACTCGTTCTGTAGCTCATCCTTTTTGTTCTCGGGTACGAGTGCATCCACCGTGGTGGCCCATGCCTGCACCATCTCAACGTCACCGCCAAGGTCATTGCCAAAGTGGCGCGGGTGCACACGGCGCGCAGCAGCATACAGTGGGCAGTTCATGTCCGCAGTCCAGCACGCTTTCAGGCGTTACATGGCGTGATTCACTGGTGCTTGCTCCACCTTTGCAAGCTTGCGGCCACATGGCTGTGACAGTGCATGCAGCTCTTCCATGCAATCAAGCAGTCCTTTGAAAATCTCTCCTGCTGTCCCACCTGGTAGGTTTGCAATACGGAGCACCTTCACCAATGGTGCCATCAAGTCCCTCAGCTACCTCACCTGAACCCAGAACACGCGACGCTGCACCAACCCCCGCACTGCCTTCTTACGCTGCTTGAACATGCCATCCCGTTGACTGCCCATAGCTTTCCAGCTCTCATGGTTGAAGAGCTTAAGCAAAAACGGACGCATGTCAAGAAGGCGCTGCAACATTGCATGAAAAGATGCAAAATGCATGTCACAGCGTGCATGCAGCACCCGCCCGTCCGACTGCTGTTTCAACCATGTGCGTGGCATATCATTGTTGCGAAAAAACGTGACGACCTTCTCAGCCCGTGACAGAATTGCACCACCCCAGTCCGTCTTGCCAATGTCCTTCAGCACCAGGTCACAGTTGTGCGCACAGCACCCCTGCCACAGCAGCTTCGGGTACTTAGCTGCCAGGTTCTGGAATGCGCACTTGTTGACAGCGGTGTTGTCGCACACAGCTTACACCACGTGCTTCAAACCCAAAACCTCCACTGCCTTCTCAATCATTGCGGCCATGTGGGAGGCATTGCAGACTTGTCCACTGGCGTCACGAGAAAACACGTGGCATGCCCCCTTGGCATTCAACGCCATTGCATTGTAAATGGGCCTCTGCTGCTGATCCGCCCACTTGTCCACAGCCACGGTCACTCCATAGATCGGCCACTCCTGCTTCAAGGAGGCATCCTCTACCTCCAGCTTGGAGTCCAGCGTCGGCAGCAGATCGTTGACCACTGTGCGCCAGCTTGGAAGCTGAAAGGAGGAGTTTGTGTTGCGGCTTGTGCGCACCACCTCGTTCCAAAGCGGCTCTCAGGTGAAGCTGATGGGCAGTGCTCCACAGCACATAAGCTTCACGATGGAAATTTGGCAGCTCTTGTTGGAAGCGGCCTTGCAATGAGGCCACATCGTGGTTTGGACCATACCGGCTATCCCGTTAACGTCAAACAATCTGACGGGCTGCTAGGCGGATAGCTGCTGATGCTGCAGCTGATGCTGTGCACGGAAATCTGCTATGCGGTGCAACGCCTTGTCCTACTGTTCACGCATCTGTTGGTCCACAGAGCTGGCACCGTGAGACTCCACGCTTGGGCCGGCACCGGCAGCAGCTTTGTCGTCTCCAGTAGGGAGCCCTGCACGGTGCAGCGACTCCTCCCGTTGCAGTTTTTCAAAGAGGTTGACCCACGAGACGGGCTTGTGGGAAGTACCTCATGAAACCCCAAGCCCGTTGTACAAACGGGTACAGGCTGGATTGAAGTCTGCAGATGGGTGAGGGGCCCTCTTGAGGCCTAGCACGTCCCTTGCATGTGGCGGTGGGAACGGACAAACGGCAATGTTGCCGTTGGGAATGCCGAAGTGACCTCGGATCCTATCGCAAGTTCCGCTCGATGTAACCTCACATGAGCCGTAATAGAAGCCTGGCTTCTTTGCAGGAGTAGGAACGGGCCGGAAGTGGCGGGAGAGGGAAAGTGTGAGAGAGTCACCATGGAGATGACCGGAGGGAGGGGGGTTGTAGTCCGCAATGGTGAGGCGGTAGGCTGATGAGGTAGACGTTGATGAAGGAAGGGACGAGGACCCCATTGCAGACTAGGACATGAGAGTGAACCGCCGGGGTGCCATGGCTTAGGTCTGCTGGTCTCCACGCGGAGACCTCTGCGTGTGCCCGGCTGGGAAAACGTTCAACTGCCGAGAAGTGACAACGAGCAGAGAGCAGCGTTGTTACTCCCTTTGTACGTGCTGCTCGATGTTTCGAGCGTCCATGAACATCGGATGCTTGCGTGCAACTGAGGCTCACGCACCCTTTGGACAGTCCACACTCACGATGTGTGCTGTCCGACAACATTACGATGCATGAGCATCGAACGCTTGATAAATCCATCCAACGGCAGATGATGGATCGACACAGCCCCACGACATATTGGATGGATGATGATGCGAGCATCGATGTCCACGCTTTTTACGTGTTTACAGTATCGACGTCCCCGTGTCTTACCTTTTAGAAGCAAACGGTAACGTGTACGATGCTGGTTTGCGATGGTAAGTGTATGATTCTATTTTTAAAAGTCACATATCCTCTTCAACCGAATATTAAAAAAATAAAACAAATCTGTACATTGGGCAGTTGAGGATGAACAGAATTCAGTAAAACACATCGCTGAAGTGGCAAATGAACGAACGCCCATTAGCTGAATAAAAATCCTGCCACCTTGTCTTATCATCAACTGACACCACACAACAGTAGCCAATCTTTTGAAGTTTGACATTTAAGCCACTGATCATGAAGTAAAGAGGGGGGGAGGGGGAGGGGGGGTATACCCCAATATGCAAGATGGGTGTACATCGGTTGGTCCGGTCAGACTTTGTCGGTTGGTCAGCGCGACCGCGGGGGGTGGGGGGGGGGGGGGGGGGGGAACTCGCTCCGGCGTCAAACTTGACTCCGAGCCACATCGATGCCTCATCGATGTGGATCGGGGTTCCGAGGTCGCTGTGATGGGGTCACCCCGAGACCCCAGGTCAACACTTCTTTGAATAGGGAGGAGCACACCATAGCCCATTCGCACGAGTGAAACCAAGGGAGACAACACGTGAGGATTTCATGTGATGGACGGCCCCAAATTCAAAGATGCAGAAGCCACCAGACACGCAGACGGTGGAGGAAACACGACTCATAGCCACAGTGGAAAAGCGGGGAGATAACCACTCCAGCAAGGTGGGCGAACAGATTGCCATCCCTCAATTCACGGGACACCAGCAGGCAAATAATCCTGAAACCTCCCTGTGAAGGGGCCAAGCCTGAATCACACGCAAGTAACCAGTGATAATTCCAAATACTCTCACCTCCCTGGTCGTAATGATTAGGTGGGACAGGGTTGTGTTGAGCTGATGGTCGTCCTCAAGTGGGTTGGGGGTGATGACAATGCCCGAGGAGGAACGGTGCTGTGATGATCCAGAAGGGAACCATGTCGGTGGTGTATAGGTCCCAGATGTGGGGCCGTAGAAGGCAGGCCCGCCGAACGGGGGAGGCCAACCCGAAAAGTATAGATCTGGATACTGGGCTATGTCGGTGATCTTGGAGGCTGCAGCGGTGGTGATGGTGCCGGAGATGTTGGACCCAGCAGACAAGGTGGTGGCATGAGAAGAGCCACCACTATTACCTGAGGAACGTGCCCAGTTTGCACGCATGGCACAAGCGAGGCGGGAATCATCTGGCCAGATGCACCACAGTTCCAGCATGTAAAAATTCTAGAGGATGGGGTTGAGGCAGAGGAGGATGATGCAGCTTGCCCTTTCCGCTTCCAACCCCAGAACTCCTGGTAGGACCTCCACCTTTACCTTTGTCGTGTCCCTAGTCCCCCCCCTCCCTTCGGTGAGTAAGGAGGCGAGTGCGGAAGATTTGGCTGTTAACGAAGAAATGCGGTGGGGGTGGAAGCAGGGGCAGGTGACATAGCGACTACGGCTGCAGCAATTTCTGCACAATGAATGCGCTTGATTGGCATAGCGCTCCACCAGTTGGTAAGGCGATGTACTGTGAAGTCCTAGAGGCCACCAATCCCAAGTGGAGACTCTTCATGGATAGGCTCGATCTCATATCGTTCCTGTTGTGATGCCTTGACTTCACAGAATATGTCGGAGAGTTCATGAACGAGGCCGTTGAAAATTGAGAGGATGGAAGAAAGCTGACCAGGGGCTGTAGGGCCAAGGTCATGCAGCAGTTTCATACTCTCAGCCCAGTAGGCATTGACAGTCCTGTTGGCGGGCATTGCAAGCTGGCTAAAATGAACAGTTGGCACTCCTCAGATTGGCACTCAGTGTCGGCGCTGTTGCTCGCAATTACAAATTGACAATGGAAGAAGCATGAAGATAGAGGCAGAGCCTAGAAAGGCTGCTTCATACACGCAGCCAATGCAGCGGCAACACAGCTGCGACGACGGCGGCTGCAGCCAGAGGTAGGACTTGGAGTGCTGTAGAGACGTAAACATCCTATCTCTAAGAGTTTACCTCTAATGTTCTGGTACTAGTAGGTAGTAGAAGCAAGTAAGTAGCTGCATGAGTTACGTGGTTCAAAATACACAAGGAGAAATGGGAGAACACACACACCCCGGATTAGAGACAGGTGGAAAACAAGAATCAAGTAAAACAGGAGAAGTGAGCGAGCGTGGTGGACAGTACAGGTAAACCAAACCAACTATGCAACTGACTTGTGTGGGATTCCGTCGCCACCTTGGGAACAAACCGTTCCTGATGGCAGCATACTGGCATTTTTTTTCACACACCATAAGAACCTGGATGTGTGGTCCTCGTGGGATGAGCAGCCCGGTCACACACACGCAACAACTCACACACGCAAAACCAAGAAAAAAACATCCACGTCGGCCACGAGCGTACTGGGATATACGTAACTACCTCCATGGCATGATATCTCAATGTTGGTACACATTTTTTGTAAGCTACAGCTCACGAGCTCTGAATGACATCCAACCCAAGAGAGGTTTGTCCATGCAGGACAGTGACTTGAACTTTTGACGAGACATTTTGGCCACACAATCCACCGATTTTACCAATGTAGTTACGGCTAAGATCTCCATGTGTGTCAATTACCTACGTGATGTGTTCGTGGGAAGAGTTAAGAGGTCAGTTACATGTTCAACAACCCAAACAAACACAATGTTACAGTTTGAGCTTCTGAAAATCAGAAATTTCCTCCTGATGCCTTGACGATGATGATGTATGCTTTGTACATTTCTCAAATTTTCTCGATGGGTTGAGACCCAGACACCCTGATACGTCATTTTGATGTCTTTGGTACTTGTGATCACTGCATGCTCGACTGGGAGGAGGTGAAGGGGTCCAGTAGACATTGGTTGGCTTCCAGCACACCTACATAAACACTTAAGGAGCTCATTTCTAAGATATCATAATTAATACATTTTTTCTTCGTCTTAGCCACATTTTCTTGTTGTAGCTGTTGCCACACACTCAAAGTTTATGATTTCATTTCCATGAGTCTACACACCCTAATTGTAATCTTCTAGTGGTATCAGAGTACAAGCAGGGTCGTGTGAGCTGTGGTGCGATAGCAGTAGCCAAAGACGCCGTCAGGAAGTGCAATGCGGCACCATGCGGAAGCCGCACTGCCCTTCCAAAGCTAGTGATTTCGAGGAAGCTCGACGGTGTTCACACCCATGCAATTGTGGGTGCGATCGCCGGTCAAACGTGATCGCGCCGGAGCTGATGAGAAAACAAAAAATAAAGAAACAGGGGATGTTGCACCCAAGAGAGAGGATGGTCGAGCAAATATTGCGTGAGGGATCCCTTGACATATCACTACGATATTTGATGACTACCAAAAGAAAGGGATTTTTGTTTTGGCTGCAAACTATGTGAGCGGTGAACAGGTGCCGTTGGGTATTGGGTTGAGGAGGGGTGACTATCTCTCATTCATCTGACTTTATGACCTTTGCACACTGTAATTGCTTGACTCTGCTTGATCAATTTGAGACAAACCAAGTCCTCTTTCTGGTGCGTAGTAATCATGCCTCTGGGAGAAAGTGTGGTTGACAATCAACACCATCACATGATTGGAATGGACCCACTTGCAAGATTTTTTCACCTGTTATTACTGTTTTGATGGGTGTCATGATTGGAGTCTCTGTTGGCAGCCACATTGGATCCAGCTCGTACATCTGTGCAACCTCCAAAAGATGAGGACCTGCTACACGCGGAAGTTCCATTAAGCAAAGCACTTACCATTGTCTTCAGCGTGCTCTCAAGTATGAAGCACATAGTGCAGGACCTCAATGATCGATTTGTCATCGATCATGTTGTCTTCCACCCTTCATAGTCCTGTGTTGAGGACTCCTCCTCAAACTCTATCGGACCTCCTGTCCTAGGCAGCAGCCATCCTCTCCATTCTGCATTCCTCTTCTGGAGTAGAGGCTCTAGATTACAACTCTTCTGATTCCAGTTGCTTCATTTGGACTCGTTCTCATCGACAGTGTTGGTGCGTGACATGATGATTCCACCTTGTATTAGGAACTTTGACGAACTTGCTAGAGTTTCTGGTCCTAGAGGCCGAAGGGGGATGTATATGCCCATCAACCATGACCATGCGATCAGGAAAAATTGCACACTGTTTCCCTTTGCCAGTAGCAGCAGATATTGGAGTGAAACCTGTGGCAGTTCTAGAGCCAGAAGCAACAGGGAGTGCAGCCGCCATCAGATAGGTGTACACATTTGTTCCGACACTTACCAGAGAGCTAGAATAGCTTCCAGAGCTCATTGCACCAGCAGCTCCAGCCATCACCACTCTTCTCCCAAGGAAATCGTAAGAGAGGCCATGTTGAATGCATCAGTAGTAGCAGGGTGGATGAGCGCAAGAGCTGCAGCTGCAAGAGAAGAGCGGTTGCTCTTGCATTGGTTTTGTTGGTAGCCGGAGCGGAGCTGCCTTCGATGAGAGACACAGAGGCAGAAGATCCACCATCTGGGGACTGTACTACGATGCTTGCAGCACAAGCAGCCAGAGATTATTTGGGTGATGCCGATGGTGGCGTTAGGGTCCACAGATGCCACTGATTGAGTTGAGCGCGGAGCAGTAAACGGGAAGCAGGAGTCCTGTGTGAACACACCAGAATGAGCAAAGATTGCTGGTGCTAGTGATTCTATCAAGGCAAGAGATACAACCATCATATTCAAGACAATATGCATGGATTCTGCTCCCGATTCCTTGCCACCTTCATCCACCTTTGAGGTGGAGGGGGTCGCTCAGGAGGTGTTTCATGAGCTTGTCGCTGACCTCAAAGATTTGTACACTCTACACAGGAAGGAGATGTTGACACGGTGTGCTGTGTGAGCTCTTCATGAATTTTCCATGCAGGGGTGTCATACGTAGAGTTTGAAATGCGTTATAGGAGAAGTAGAGCACAGACACCGCATGTTTGGCAACAATGGGATCCAGGATTCTTTGTGAGTAGTATGCGACTAAGAGTGGACAGCTTCCATTTGATTGGAGTCTAACACCAAAAATTCCAGTTCTGAGCGCCCTGAGAGTCACACAGCTTTTCTTAAGGGGGAGACTACTCAGCTTGACACAGATCTTTTACTCCTGTCTGCACAAGAGGAGCTATTGGCTGCTCGAAAAGAGCTTACAGATGTGTGGCTTGTGAGCCTGTTCATGTATGCTACCTTTCCTGTCATTGCTTGAAAAAACTTCAAGAGGTCAGGGAGGATGATCTTCATCTCACAGAAACAGAATTTCTAGTAGAGTATGGGTGTTCCAGGTTGTTACAAGGTGTGAAGGATAACGCCAGGGCTGACATGCGTGCATCCGAGATGGCCATGATTGAAGCAAGAGAGGCATTGATAGCTGCTCGTGCACAGAACATTATTGCTACATAACTCCCACCATCACATATCGGTGTCATAACCTCTTCCATCTCTTCCACCAGTGACTCCGCTCCATCTCCCTCCTCAGCACATGGAGGAAGAAACACCTTGCCATAGATGGATGTTCCCCTTAAGGATGTTTGGGTTGGAGCCCGCACCAGCCTGGCCCATCCCCAAGGATGGGCCAGGCTGGTGCGGGCCAGTCTGGCGGTTCTGTGCGCCTGAAGGATGTTTGGGTTGGAGATCGACCAGATGATGCGTTGGCTGTTGAGGTTAGTCATGAGGTCGTAGAGATGGACAAAGGTGCATACCAGGGACACACTTAGGTAGCATGTGCTTCAGATGGAGATGCTTGAACGAACAATGTTGAGTAAGTGGTTCCTTTGGAAAGCTCTACAGACGTAACTCCTTCTACGGCTTCACCTACTTGTGGTGCTTTCAGAATGCACATCCCTAATCCAGCACATTCTCACGCAGAGGATTGCACCACAGATAATATGGTGGACTGTGATTTAAGACAGTATCCAAACATTGGACTTGATGATTTGTGGTGTCCTGTTGGATTATGAGTGAGCTGTGGATGCAACAGCTTTTACTGCTGCTTCCTTTTCTCTCGGATGGTCCAATGACATCCCTGGTCTTGGCATATGCAGAGCTTTGTGCATGCAGGGAGACCCTAGCAAAGGGATTCTGGGGCTGTCGTTCCAAGGATCGTATCAGCAAGGGGGAGATAAAGGATCGTTTCTGCGAGGACATGATATGCTCAGTTATTCACAGAACAAGTTATTTCCAGCTTCGTCAGCCCAGGGGGAGTGTTGCGTGGTCTTCGACCCAAATCAGCGTATGAGGGAGTATACAGAGTGAGAAGTGCATATCTGACCCCGACACTGCTTCAGCCAACTTCTTCGTTGTTGGTGATATGCACCTCGTGCATTCTGAAGACAAGTTCAATGGCTGCATCGTTGTCTGTGACTGCTTGTCAGCCAGCAGGAGTGTTGGGATGTGGCTGTTGTGGATAGGGAAAGAGGGTGAGGTGTGAGGGAAAATGAACGTGAATGAGTGACCTTGAGAGCACAAATTGGAACCCCATCATGGATGAAGGCAAATAGATTTCAAGTAAGAGAGAGAAAACCAAGGGAGGTGGGATGCTGCCAGAAAACCTGGCAGCATTGCCCCAAGGTATCAGCCACCCAGGCACGACACAAGTATTACGCGCACATGCATCACAGGAATAATGCCACATCGACCACGAGCGTACGAGGCTTGTGCGTCACTCTCTCCATGTCTAAGTCACCCCTCCGTGGCCCATGGAACTCAGGCTCACTATCGTAATACATGTTTGTCTCGGAGATTTCATCACAAAAGGTGATTTGCCCAAAATCTTGATTGGCCATTATCCACACTCGTGAGCAAGCAGTGATGCTGAAGTCATGGCAAAATGAAACGAGTACGCCACATGTCCACATTTCTATTTATGTGTGAGCATTTTTCAGTTGCTACAGAACAGTGCACGTGGGTGGAGTCAAAAGATCACTTGCATAGTCACGTTCACAACACCACCATCGGCGACTTATGTGTGACATTCGTTTGATGCTAGATGGCCGTGTGTGGCCTAAGATGTTTTCTCCTTGGTCAAGACCTGGGCTCTCGGTAGCCTGTACCAGTGCTGTAGGGGACCCATTGATGCTTGTTTGGGATGTCCCGATCTGGCTTCGTCTTGTTTTTGGTGGAGACCCGGGCACTTGGTGGAATGTAACGGTGCCTCGAGGAGACCATGCGTTGTGGTTCAAGATTCTGGCAGTCCGGAACCTGCTCATGATGTCTCGACCCTGATTGTACATGTATTGTGCACTCCTTACATTCTCTTGGTGGGCCGAGACCTAGGCATCCTGATACACACTTTTGCGATCTTTGCTGCTTGTGATCCCCGCCTGCTCAGTTGGGCTTTGCAGGTGCGCGCTAGTAACCAGTGCCCGTATACAAGCTACATAGGAGCTCAATGGTGAACTCTCCTTCTTCTTAACACATTGTGTCCCAGACTTGGGCAGATTTCAGCTCTCTCGCTCTTGCCTCACACTTGGAGCTCATCCCTGTCTTTCCATCAGCTTGCATGCCCTTCAACTAACCTTCTCAAGAGACTGGGTGCAAGCTAGGGAGTTGGACATGGAGAGGGAAGGGATTGAGGAAAAGTAGGAAGAGAAGCCTCACTCGAGACCCTGTTGAATGGTATGCACCTTGTCCACTGGCTAGCTGGCTGGCTGGTTGCACGTAAAGGCAAGGTATGCACTGCTCTATGGAGTACGTCCTCTTGGTCTGTTCTCAGATAGGCCAGGAATGCACTGTCCATAATGGGAATCTTTTACTGGAGATCATCATAGGAAACACAACTTTGTGGCCTAGTTGGGATAGGTTCAGGAGCTCATGGGTCGCGGACTCAAACCCCGCGACGGCTGCATTATCTTTGTGGTCCAAAATGGGATAGAAAGCTTCTAGGAAGCTTACTAGAGCCTGCCTTGAGGATGACACTTGGCGGTATTAGGACGCGCCATGCAGGACTGTAGGCTGAGGTTGGCTCCTGTGGAGCCACTGCAAGCAGAAGCATTAGAAAAGCTCTGCAAGTACAAAATCATGTACTCTGTGTGCATCCATGTAGAGTTCTTGCCTTTGAGACTCCTCATAGAGTTTCTAACCAAGGGTAGACATTAAAGACCTTCATGCGGACTTTGTGAGGTTGAAAACTGAATGAACCTAAAGTGTGGATCCCTCGTTCGACAGTGATATGTTATCTTGGTTACAATACCAAGAGCGGTTGGCGGCCTCCAATGTCGGGACCCGTTTTCTAGACCGTTGCTATTCGGCGCATTGACAGACCCAACCCCTCATCAATCGGTGTTGAAGTCTGTGATATTTTCCCGGTCATACAATCTCAATATCTCTCTCTCTCTCTCTCTCTCTCTCTCTCTCTCTCTCTCTCTCTCTCTCTCTCTCT
>SZWC01000109.1:589570-603783 GCA_023375785.1 Penium margaritaceum | reverse complement strand
CGGACAGCAAGGACCGAGAGGCAAGTGCTGGGCTTGTGGTGAGGAGGGTCATCGCAAGCGGGATTGCCCCAAGCGCAAGGCACAGCAGGGAAACGGGCAGCAGCAGTGAGGAGGGGACGACCTACTGTTGCAAGTCTTTCGTCCGCAAGGGAAAGCACCAGCCCTGAAAGGCTTTTGTCGATTAAGGAGCTGCCTCAACTGTTTGATCAGCCGGGATTGGTTGCACGCCTGGAATCTGGAGGTGGATTGGAGGTGCAACCGGGTGGTCGTTAAGGCGGGCAGGAAAAATATCACTTTGCCTTTGTGGCGGGGTGAGGGGAAGGAGTCGGAAGTGGCGGAAGCGGGGAAGCAGCTGCGCATCATCAACTTGCAGCAGCTAAATCGGTGCGAGCGCAAGGGTGGCCAGGTTTACTTGGCATGGGTGCATCCACAACAAGCAGCAGAGCAGCAGATTGCAGCGGTCGAAGCAGCGGAGGGGCAGCCGGGGGAAGGCGTAGGAGCTCCAGAGTTGCCTCCCGGTGTTGGGGAGGTGCTCAAGGAGTTCGGGGATGTTTTTCCAGAGGATTTACCGAAGGGGCTGCCGCCACAACACAACATTGACCACAAAATCGAGGTGGTGCCGGGGTCGTCACCAATGGTGCGGTCTTACAACCGCATGAGCGACGCGGAGCTTGCGGAGCTCAAGAAGCAGTTGGGGGAGTTGGTGGACCAAGGCTTCATTCGGCCGTCGGTGTCTCCATATACGGCGCCGGTGCTGTTTGTCGAGAAGAAATCAGGAGAGCTGCGGATGTGCGTGGACTAGCGAGCGCTCAACAATATCACGGTGAAGAATCGCTACCCGTTGCCGCGGGCCGAGGAGCTGTTCGACCAGCTACGAGGCGCATGCGTCTTTAGCAAACTGGACCTGAGGTTGGGGTACCACCAAATCCGCATTGCGGAGGAGGATGTGGAAAATACCGCGTTTCGGACGCGTTATGGACACTTCGAGTATCTCGTGATGCCTTACGGGCTAACGAATGCTCCTGCTACGTTCATGGCATTGATGAACCGGGTATTCCATCCCTACTTAGACCAGTTCGTGGTCGTCTTCCTTGACGACATCCTTGTCTACTCATGGACAATGGAGGAGCACCAAGAGCACCTGCGGACAGTGATGGAAGTGCTGAGAAAGGAGCGGTTGTTTGCCAAGCTCAGCAAGTGTGAATTCGCCAAGCAGGAGGTGGATTTCCTTGGACACATTGTCAGCGAGAGGGGAATCCGCATGGACCCAAAAAAGGTGGAAGCAGTGAAGGAGTGGCCAGAGCGGGCATGCGTGCGTGACATCCAGGTTTTTCTGGGTTTTACGAACTACTACCGGAGGTTTATCCGAGGGCACGCGACAATGGGAGCACCCTTGACAGACTTGCTCAAGAAGGGATGCCAATGGGAGTGGGGTGCGAAGGAGGGGCAAGCCTTCGGTGCAATGAAGGTTGCCATGTGTCAAGCCCCGGTGTTGGTGCATCCGGACACGAGCAAGGAGTACGTGTTGGCGACGGACGCAAGCGACTATGTGATCGGCGGGGTACTGATGCAGGACCAAGGGAAGGGGTTGCAGCCCATTGCGTACTACTCCAAGAAGCTGAAGGGGAATGAGCTAAACTACCCAATCCACGAGAAGGAGATGCTCGCGGTGGTCCAGGCCTTCAAGCAATGGAGGTGTTACCTTGAAGCGCGGCGGTGTGTGGTACACACGGACCACTACGCGCTCAAGTACCTCAAGTCGCAGCCGAACCTGAGTCGTCGTCAAGCACGGTGGATGGAGCTGCTGGAGGGCGGTTTCGACTACGAGATCCAGTACAAACCAGGAAGGATCAATCCAGCGGATCCGCTTTCACGTCGCCCAGACGTGGGAGTGCATGCAATCACGGTACTGGCGGGATCTCCAATCATCCGCAACCTGTTTGCACACGGGTATGCGGAGGACGAGGACTTTGCCGGAAGTGCGGTGAAGGGGTGCAAGTGGGACGGCCAATCTTGGCGGCGTGAGAAGGGGAACCAGATCCTGGTGCCACGGAGTGCATCTTTGCGACAGGCGTTGCTAGAGGAGGCGCACGACTCGCACTATAATGATCATTTTGGCCACGACAAGACCTTCAAGACGCTTACGCGCCAATACTGGTGGACAACGATGGGAACAGATTACAAGGAGTACGTGAGCAGCTGTGACATGTGCCAAAGAATCAAGTCACGGAGGGCGCGGGCGCCAGGGGAGCTGCAGCCGCTACCGGTGCCGGAACGTCCGTGGACGGATATCTCACTTGATTTTGTGGGGGGTCTTCCACGGAATGCAACGGGCCACACCATGGTGCTGGTTCTGATGGACCGGTTCAGCAAAGTGGCGTGCTTTATTCCATGTGCGGAGAAGGTCACGGCAACAGAAATGGCTCAACTCCTATTGTAACATGTCATCAAACTTCACGGGGTGCTGAAGTGCATGGTCTCAGACCGCGACCCGCGCTTCATCTCTCAGTTTTGGGAGGAAATCTTCAAGAAGCTGGGCACCCGTGTGGCTCTTTCATCGGCCTACCATCCCCAGACGGATGGCCAAACTGAGCGGACCAATCAGACCATGGAGCAGCTGCTGCAGGGGATCTTGGAGCCGGATGGCGAGGGATGGGAATGCAAGCTCCCGGTGGCTGAGTTTGCCTACAACTCAGCAGTGCATGCCTCTACGGGGCGGTCTCCCTTTGAGGTAGCGTATGGGGTGCAGCCTGCATGTCCCTCAGACATGGCAATGGGGTCGAACCTACCCGCGGTGGAGCAGTTTACAAGTGACTTCACAGAAGTATGGCGCGGTGTACGCAAGGCGCTACACAAGGCACAGCAGCAGATGAAGCGGCAAGCGGACAAGCACCGGACAGCCGAGGAGTTCTTGGTAGGACAAAAGGTGCTGCTGAGCTCACAGAACCTGCAGCTGGCGGGGATGGGCAGCGACAAGCTCAAGTCTCGCTGGGTGGGTCCTTTTTCGGTCGACGAGAAGTGGTCCACGGTAAGCTACGAGTTGGAGCTGCCGGACCACTATGGGATCCATCCCGTGTTCCACGCTTCTCTTCTCAAGGCCTACAAGGAGCCGGATGCGCAGTTCGCGGTATGGGGATAGGCTCCTCCTCCACCGGTCTTAGTGGAGGGTGAAGTGGAGTATGTGGTGGAGAAGATTCTCGGGCACCGTCGGCGCAGTAACGGGTGGCATTACCTGGCGCAATGGCTCGGCTATGGGCCTGAGCACAACTGCTAGATCCCCGAAGCCGATTTCCACAGGGACGGTGCTGTCAACACGGTCCTCCGAGCGTACCAGGAGCGCACCGGGACGGTGCGCCCTCGGAGGGGGGGTGATGTTATGGGAGCCGCCGGTCGAGGCGGTGATTACGTCATCATAATGAAGCAAGATGCATGTTTTGATGCTCCCATTGTATTCTACGTGAAAAACCGTACGAAATCAACCCAAGAACCAGGTCATTTGGTCCAGGGACGAGAAAGATACAACCGTGCAAAGGTGGGAGGTGCACCTCCAGAAAACAGGAGACGTACCAGTTCGACCCCGAGCACGGCGGAGCGACTTTCTCGCCCACTGCAGCCAAAGCGCCCCTGGATGGACGCTTAGCCAATGAGGCAAGGTTCATTGGGGTCCATGGGCATTTCGGGATGGCGGCTGGAGCTGCATTCGCAAGCAAGGGCGCTTCGGGCGGCCGTGACCCCAGCTAGCGGTGCTGCCAGCGGCCGTCACGCGTGGAGCACTCAAACGGCCATAACTTAGCCGTTTCTTCACGGATTGAGGCGTTCTTTGGTGCGTTGGAAAGCTCGTGGCGCGTACAACATGATTCTTGTATTATTTGAATGAGTGCACCTCGATAGAGGGCCTCGGAGTACTGAATAACTTTTGGCTAGCTCATAGTGGCTGGTACATAAGGAAGCCTAGGGGTTGTTCTAGGCATGCCAATCTTACCCAGAGACTGTACATTGTCTTGTACTGATCTATCAAGTCTAAAGGATTCATTCCTTTCCCAAATCTCCTTGTGTTCCAAGTATTACCTCGCACACGTCCATTCGATCCTACAAGTCTTCCGCAGCGCACCTTGGTGCAAACGCCGCCGGGAGAGGCGCACGGCGGGAACCTCGGTCACTAGCAGCGGTCTTGCTGCTAGGAGAGGGTCGTGCGACATCTCAAGGGTTGGCCCACACACCAAGGAGTCGAGGGTGGGAGGTTTATCCCAAGGGCTTGGCGTGTGACCGTCACGCCGGGCGCCCCTCGGCTCACACCGTACCTCGGACTCTGCTTTCGCAGGCAGTGTTCGGTGGTCCTTGACGGCTACACCGACAGCGACTAGGCCTGGAGTCCGGATGGACGCAGTCGCACCAGTTATGTGTTCCTGCTCGATGGTACCGCTGTGTCTTGGCGTAGCGGGAAGTAGGGCTACATTTCCCGTAGCTCATCGGAGGTAGAGTATGTTGCTATGGGTGCAGGGGGCGCTAATGCAGTATGGCTGTTCCTTGAGCTGGGTCACTGAGTACCTGCCATTGTGCTTTGTTGCGACAACCAGAGTGTTGTTGCCATTGTGGAATACTCTGGTGTCTTTCACGCTTGCACGAAGCACATTCCGGTTGAGCATCACTTTGTGCGTGATCTGGCGGAGCGACACGTGATCTCCGTTATGTGGCTTGGCACTGACATGCAGCATGCTGACTTCTTGGCGAAGGCACTAGCACGCGGGAAGTTTCTGGTGGTCATTCGTTCTGTTGGGCTTTGTCCCTTGCCTGAGAGTGGTTGAGTGTCGGGTGTGTCTGTGCCTATGTCACGACTGTTTTTGCACTCGTTGTTGTACTCGTATCAGTGCTGCATGTTTATGGACATGCATACCATCGGGTCATGGAGGAGTGTTGTGATATGTGATGTTCCTTTCGACCTGTAAGATTTACTGTGACCACTCGGTCGTGTCCATATTCGTGCAGATCCCTGATGCACACCCTGGTGGTACCGGTTCGTCGTCTGGTGGTGGACTACCAGCTTGGAGCTGACCGACTGTAATAACTAGGGAAGTTCCTGGCTAGACTGTGTGAGACGGGACGGGTGAGAGGGACGGACAACAGTGCGCGAGACACGCCATGGATATGGTAACTTGCCTTAGAAAACGTTCGTACTCAACCAAGACAAGAATGGAGGGGGGGAACGATCGAGATAAGAACCGGTGAGCACGCACCCACCTCGAGCATCACGCTCGGGTGGGCGAGTGCCGCCACCCGAGGGTCGAGCCCGACCACTCAGAATAATCTGAGGGCGGCTGCTCACCAGTGCACGGCCAGGATCAGCACGGTGGTCCCCTAAGGATCAGCACCCGGGAAATATGCAGCTCCCCCAGAGCAGGCAAGGCAAGAGAACATGATGCAGGACACGGCAGTGAGAGTGTATGAGCCCTAGCATCTACCGCATCATAGAGAGTCATAGAAAGTCATAGAGAGTCATGAAATGGCCATGTTTGTGCCAAGGGGCACTCCTGAGTCCAGCAGCAGCAGCAACTTGAGGGCGTCAATGGCTCCACTCAGAATGGGCACGTCTGACGCTTCCCCAGGTAGGACCATTGTCACTTAATCTGTACATGTGTGTGTGCACAGTGTGGGAGACAAGAGGGCATAGAGTTGTGGGTGGCCAACGAACTTCAACACTCCCCCATGACCCGCAGACAAGTAATCCATACACACATGAGAGAACCACAAGAGGTGATCACGAGAGGTGAAGGAGATGGACTATAGACAATCAACCTCGATCATGTGGACAGACAAGACCCACTGCGTGGACAGCACTCTTGAAGACATTTCGGCTGAGGGCCTTTAGTGAGAAAGTCAGCTCTCTCAGACCGTGTATCCACCCACACGACCTGGACAATGCCAGCAGCAATGCACTCACGAACAAAATGATGCTCCACATTGATGTGTTTGGTGCGTGAGTGATGCATGCCACTGTTTCAGCAATGGCCTTTGTGCTTTGGTTGTCACAACGCAGAGTGATGCAACGGATGGGGACACGCAACTGTTGCAGCAAACGACATAGCCAGACAGCCTCACACGTGCCTGCACCAAGAGCAACATACTCAGCCTCAACAGTGCTGCGAGCCACACACCCTTGTTTACCACTCTTCGAGGAGACTGCAGTGCCACCAACAAGAAAGATGTACCATGTTCGGCTACGGGCATCAGAGTCATACACCCTGTCACTGTTTGTGAAGCCGTCAACCATGACCGAGGGCTGTGCCCGAAAGTACAGCCCAACACGAGGGGTGGAGAGGGCGTAGCACACTACTTGTAATGTTGCTTCGAGATGACGCTCGCGGGGACACTCAGAGAATTGAGACAAGAAGTTCACAGCAAATGCCACATCAACACGCGTGGTCGTGGCAAGGTACATCAGGGAGTCAATGACACGGAGGTAGTCAGTCACATCGACCATCTCCCCCAGTTTAGACAGCTCAAGAGACTCCAGGAGGGACTGACCGGCGGGTGTCATGAGAGTGGACGCCATGGGGATGGACATGAGGAGCGGTGCGAAGCGCTCCCCCAGGCTGCACACATATGCAGCCTGATGCACATGCAAGGTGCGACGTGCACGGTCCTGTTCAAACTCCATGCCCAGAAAGACACGGGCTGGGCCGAGATCCTTCATCTTGTATGCCGCCTGAAGCAAAGCCTTGGCGGCCGCAACAGACGCAGCATCGGGGGAGGCAATGAGAAGATTATCCATGTAGACAAGAATGGCAACGAGTGGTTTTGTGGGGGGCTGAGGAACAACGCTGGATCCACTGCACTTCGTTTGTAACCCCCTTTTTCAAGGGTGGATGTGATCTCTTGGTTCCAACACCGTGCGGACTGTTTGAGACCATAGAGGGTATTGCGCAGGCGCCACACCCGATGGGTTACATCAGAGAAGCTGGGTGGTTATACCATGTAAATCTCTTCATCCAGCTTGCCACGGAGAAAGGCATTGTTGACATCCATCTGCTCAAGCTCCCAGTCATGCTGAGCGACCAGGCTGAGAAGAGCCCTGACTGTGGTGTACCGACCGACTGGGGCAAAGGTCTCGTCAAAGTCAACACCGGGGATCTGAGAGAATCTTTTGGCAATGAGACGAGCCTTGTACCGTTCAACTATGTTGTCTGGATTCAACTTAGGACGGTATACCCACTTGGCAATAATTGCCTCGCGTCCCGGTGGGAGGTCGACGAGCTCGTACACACCGTGCTCAGATAGTGCATCGAGTTTGGCCTTCATGGCCTGCTCCCACAACGGGGAGTCAGAGGCTGTACGGGCTACTTGCACAGTCAGCGGTTCAGGAGGAAGAGGAGAGAGGCCGGCAGCAGCAAAGCACGAGGCAACATACCCAGCTACAGACGAGGAAAGAGCTGAGTGGAACTCATGTTCGACAAGAGAGTAGCCAAGTGCGGTGCTGGGATGTAGGACAGATGCTTCCACAGACAAGACATAGGTGGTGAGACCAAGAGCACAAAGGCCAGGGTCACCAAAGACAACAGGATGAGGCTGAGAGGGAAGGGCCCGGAGACGTCCATCGCGCGTGTAGGGTGAGACTGGGGGAATGGACGGAGCACGCGCGGATGAGGAGAGAGTAGTAGGACGAGGTGGCACAGACGGAGGAGAAGAATCACCAGAGAGAGGTGGTTCTAAGACGACAGGGGGCGGCGTTGGGGTGGCTTTGAGAGTAGGAGCAGAGGAGGAGACTGCAGGAGAGGCAGCGGTAGGAGAGACAGGGGATCGACTGGGTGAGGCCAAGGGAGCCGTGGACAAGGGGACACTCTGCTTGTCTGAGGAAGAGGTAGAGGAAACCGAGGGACACTCCGAGGGGAGAATAACAGGCCCATAGGGCAGAGAACCACCCCCGCCCCGAAAGAGCGGAGAGAGGGACCCGCCAAAGCGGGGGGAGTCACGCGCAAACAGGTGCTCATAGAAGAGTACGCCACGAGACTCAATGACACGGCAGCGGAAAGGGTCCCGGAAGCGCCACGCCTTGGAGAATGGAGAGACACCTAGAAAGATGCAGAGGTGACCACGAGGGGACAACTTACCGTCACGTTGATCGGCGGGCACCCAGACGGAGGCAAGACAGCCCCAAACACGGGCAAGACGGAGGTCCGCACGCCTACCAGTCCACCGATCAAAGGGAGTGACAGTGTGGGGAAGGGGTCCATGCGGGACGCGATTCTAGACCCAAGTCATGTAGGAAATGGCCTCAAAGGCGAAGAGAGGAGACTGACCGGAGGCAGAGAGCAGAGAGCGAACACTATCAGCAAGAGTGTGATTCCAGCGTTCGGACACACCATTTTGTTGTGGAGTGTAGGGGATAGAGGATTCAATCCACACACCACGGGACCCAAGGAAACGAGATGTGGGACCAAAGAACTCACTACCACAGTCGCTGCAAAACACGTGCAAGGACCGAAGACAAGCCCGCTCAGCATGGGGGAGCCAGGACTCGAGGACGTCGGTGACATCACTCTTGTGCCGCAGGGCAAAAACCCAACGGTAGCGTGAGTAGTCATCAGTGAGGCACAGGATGTAACGTCCAATGCCGCCAAGGAAGTCCTAGGGCAACGGGCCCATAACGACAGCATATACCAGATCAAGAGGGTGCGAGGTAGTGGACTCAGAGATGGAGAATGGGGAGCGGTGCATTTTGCCACTGGCACTGTCAAAGCACGTGGACGTGCAGGGAGGAGAAAAGGTGGCAGGGTCGAGGCCGTATGCAGGCTGAAGGCAAAGAAGGCGCTCAATTGCGGCAGTGTGAATGTCACAGAGGCGACGATGCAGGAGACCAGCATGTTCGGGGGACAGCGAAGGAGCGACGTGAACAAAGGTAGAGGCAGCAGAAGACGAGGGCAACGTGAGTGGCACACGGAACAGGCGATCGTAGCGCACACCACAAAGAACTACATGGCCAGAGGAGCGGAGAGAGATGGATGCAAGGCCGCGGCTGGACAAGAAGTCCATGCCCTGATCGTCAAGGGTGGTCACAAAGAGAAGACTGACCTCAAGGTCAGAGATGTACAGTACATCGGGCAGATAGACAGTGCCCCCAAGACCAACAAAGCGGACAACACCAACACCTTGAACAGGGAGGAGCTGGCCGGAGCCAGTTCGCACGGAACGCACAGACTGAACAGGCCTGAGGGACACGAAGGAGGAACGACAGGAAGTCATGTGATGTGTGGCCCCGGAATCAATGATCCAGAGGCCAGGGGAGGCTCGAGCAGAAGGAAGAACCAAACAGACAGCGACGGTGCCACGGGTAGAGAGGGAGGAGGAATGACCAAGACGTGTGGGAAACATGTGAAACAACCAATCCTCAATCCATGCACGATCATCAGGCAAGTCCCCTTGAATACCACCAGAAGAGGGACCACACAGAGTGACATCCGACTCACAGACAGACACACGGGGCTGGCTCCTCACACTCTCACCTCCCTGAGAGAGAAGGTGAAGAAGTTCTGCCAGTCGACGCTCGAGAGTGCGCTCCTCGTCACAGCGATCAGAGGGACGCTCCGAGGAGCGGTCTGACGAGCGGTTGGAGTAGTGCCCATCGTCACGAGCCCAAGGGGGAACGGAGTAGTGAGAAGACGGTTGCCCGTACTGAGGAGGGCCAGACGGAGGTGGAACCCAGCCCCAGGGGCTGGGTGCAGGTGGTGTCGGTTGGAGAGGTGCGAGTGTGGTAGACAGTGCTGAGGCAAAGGAGGAGGAAGAGGAAGACGCGACCGTCACGGCGGCAGCAGCGGAGGAGGCGGTGACGCCTGTGCGGGCCCAATGAGCACGCATAGAGGATGCAAGGCGCGCATCGTCTCGGGGGGCAGGGCATTTGGGTACGGAGTGGCAGGTGGCACCGCAGTTCTAGCAAGTGACATCAGCGACAGAGGAGACAGAGTTTTTGCCACAGTGACCACCCCCATGCCTTTTGCCCCCACGACCACCACCACAGCCGGAGCCGGGGCCAGCCCCCCTCCCCCGCGAGCAGCCTGGCTGGAGTTGGCTGAAGCGTGAGAGGAGGAGGATGTGGAAGTCGCAGCAGAAGAGGAGGGTGAGGAGGCAGTGACGGCAGCAAGGACAGTACGATGCATGCGCTTGTTCTGCAAGGCGTTCCACCAGTCAGTGAGACGCGAGGCTGTGAAGTCAAAGAGGGGACCAATCCCCGGTGGGGAGTCAGCAGGAACGGGTGCAGAGGCAAGGCGCTCGAGCTCTGTTTGGGAGACGTGGAGATACAGGTCAGAAAGTTTAGGGATGAGACCAGCAACAATGGACAGGCAGGCAGAGAGAGGGTCGGGGGTGGCCCTGCCAAGATCACGCAGCAGGCGTAGACTACAGGCCCAATACTCATCTGCCGTCTCGTCCGTTTGCATCTGCAATGTGTTGAACTGGATAGTGAGGGCGCTTTGGGAAGCATGCCCAATGACAGTTTTGCGGCGGCGGATGAGCGCGTAGGCGCCCACTGGATCTGTAGGGGTGCCGCGGGTTGGTTCTTCGCTGTACGTACCAATGTCATCAAGAAGGTTTTCGGGGCCGGCGTTGATGAGGGCCCGTACAGCACGGGCAGCCTCTGCAGGCTGAGGCACAAAAGGCGGCTTGGCAGGTGAGTAATACTCCCACAGTAACTCATCCTGAGCCCATGCACTGAAGCGTGTCTCCCAGGATGTGAAGGTGAGTTTCGAAGTGAACTATGGTGGTGGCATCTCAACATCTTTTGCCGCGCTGGTGGAAGAGCACGAGCGGAGGCTGCTGTGGCTGAGAGAGCAGGAGAAGAGGACTTGGAAACGCCACCACCAGGTGGAGCTGATGAGTCTGCAGACACTGACTGCGCAGCAGGGAGGACGGCAGCAAAAGCTGGGACAGAGCGAAGACGCTCAAGGACCAATGCGGCCAACGAGGCCGCTAGTTCATGCTGTTCTTCCCGTTCATGGTGAAGCTCATCCTGTGCTTTACGGCGCTCGACCTGTGCCTCACTGAGAGCAGCCTGGAGGGCCTCTAGAGTGTCCTCTGGCTGAGGCATGATGAGGAGGTGAGAACGCAAATGCAAGAGTGTGAACACGAACGGGAGAGGTGAGAAAAATGAATGTGTGGGGCAGAGTGAGAGACAAGCTCACCAGACGAGTGGCGGGGCAGTAGGGCGAAGAGAGGCGCCACCACGGCCGTTGCTGAGGAGAAGAGAGCTGCCACCGACCCCGCAACTGCCACCGTCAGGCAAAGAAGCCCAGTGACAGTGGCTCCAACCACTGCTGCAGACGCAGATGCAACCAAGACCCCTTTGGTGAAGTTGGGTGTCAGTTCCGGAGGAGCGCCTGTGGGGGTAAGAACTGATGCTGCGGTGGAGGCGCGGTTGGAGCCGACAGAGGCTGCAGTGGCGTCAGCAGCAGATGCGGTCGCGGTGGCGACGGAGGCTGCTGCTGCTGTGACCTGGATTGCGATGATTGCTGCTACGGCAGCAAGCATTGTAAGAGAGGTTGCTGCGTGTGCGTAGGCGTCCGCTGCACGGCCCATAGCAGTCTGGGTGGGAGCCCTGCACGCACGGGCAGTGGCAGCAAAGGTTGCTGCGGCCCCTGCTGTTGCGTCGAGAATGGCCCCCGCGAGGCCAATGGAGTCAGTGTGGACCGGAAGCACGGGGATGACACCAGGAACCTCCGGAATTGGGGCTGGTTCGGCAGATGCAGCTACAGCGGGGGACGGACCGGCATTGGTGTTGGAGGTGGATGCACTAGTGGATGGCAGAGTGCCGGCAGGCGGTTGCTTGGTTGGGGAACGGGATGGTGACGGTGGTGGATCGTCCGCAATGTACACCTGTCGGTTGACTTCCTCCTCTTGTGTAGTTTCCTCCCTCTCCAGCTCCTCTCTCGAGTACGAGGAGTCGAGCATGCGAAACCAGAGTGGTGTATCGTCGTCAGGAGGCGTAGGAGGGTCGTATATGCAAGGGTCCTCCCACCCGTGGTCAACGTAGCGTGCTGCAGTGCGAGGGGAATCAAGCTCTTTGTCCAGCGGTCCGTCAAAAGGTGGTGAATCTAGGGTGGCTGTTGTGGCTATAGGGGCAGCCAAGATTTGCCGAGTGTGGCCGAGGGAAGAGGAGAGAGTGGCCAAGAGCAGCTGAGAGAGCACTTGATGGTAGGCAGTACCCAAGAGGCGTCGGAGCAGCCGAGAATGGGCTGGAAGGTCGACGGGCAGCTGAGGGTAACGGGCAGCCCCGCTAAGCTGAGAGGCGGCTGAAAGAGCAGCTGTGTGTGGGGAGCACCCGAGAATGGCTAAGTGCAGCGGAGAGCCACAGAGCGCCCGAGAGGGGGCGAGAGGGGTACCCGAGAGTCACGGGTAACCGAGGGTAGCCGAGTGTAGCCAAGAGTGACCGCGGAGAATGGGGAGAGCGGCTTAGAGCAATTGCAAGAGTAGTCGAGGGCCGAGCGCAGACGAGCAGCAAAGAGCAGCGAGGGCCGTCGAGAATGAGCGGGCGGGCAAGAGTACACCCGCGGGCCTCGGAGAGTCTACGGCAACCGAGGAGAGCAGCGAGAACAGATGCTGTGTGCTTGCAGGGAGCGACGGTGGCAGCACGTAGAAGTGTTGTCGTTTCAGGCCGAAGAGACGGCCGGCGGGGCAGATTGTCCGTTGCGGTGATACACGGGCCACAGGAACTGTGGGCCATGGAACTCAAGGACCAGGATCGACGAGCGGCGGGACTGGATCCTCATTGCTCTGATACCAGAAATAACTAGGAAAGTTCCTGGCTAGACTGTGTGAGACGGGGCGGGTGAGAGCGACGGGCAACAGTGCGCGAGACACGCCATGGATGCGGTAACTTGCCTTACAAAACGTTCGCACTCAACCAAGACAAGAATGGAGGGGGGGAACGATCGATGTAAGAACCGGTGAGAACGCACCCACCTCGAGCATCACGCTCGGGTGGGCAAGTCCCGCCACCCGGGGGTCGAGCCCGACCACTCAGAATAATCTGAGGGCGGCTGCTCACCAGTGCACGGCCAGGACCAGCACGGTGGTCCCTTAAGGATCAGCACCCGGGAAATATGCAGCTCCCCCAGAGCAGGCAAGGCAAGAGAACATGATGCAGGACACGGCAGTGAGATTGTATGAGCCCTAGCATCTACCGCATCACAGAGAGTCATAGAAAGTCATAGAGAGTCATGCAATGGCCATGTTTGTGCCAAGGGGCACTCCTGGGTCCAGCAGCAGCAGCAGCAACTTGAGGGCGTCAATGACTCCACTCAGAATGGGCACGTCTGACGCTTCCCCAGGTAGGACCATTGTCACTTAATCTGTACATGTGTGTGTGCACAGTGTGGGAGACAAGAGGGCATAAAGTTGTGAGTGGCCAACGAACTTCAACACCGACGACCGTTCCAGAGCTCTGGACGCTGCTCGGGACCTCCTACAGTTTTTCTGCAGCACGCAGGAGTTTTCGGTGGACTGGTTGTGGACCCGATTTGCATGTTTTTTGCATTGGTTGTCCACTGTTTGATGCTGGATGCATGCATGTGACCAGTTGTAGCGTCCGGCTTGTGATTATGCACGTCTAGGTTCAAACGGCGTAACGTTCTGACATGTCTGCGCTGAGTTACGGCCAAAACAGTGGTTTTGGGCCTGTTTAAGGACAGATCGTGTGCTTCCGCGTGCAACACCCGCTGTGCGCCGCGGCAGGTACTTATGCCATGGACCTGTCATTTGTCATTTCTCTCCGCAAATGCTATTGAAGCATTATGACAATTTGCCTTGTGTCTCCTAGCCAGACCCTTGCCGTTGTGTGCACGACTTGTGACTGTCATCACTATGTGACCTGGCACTAACGCCTAGTCAACGGCTGTGTCGTTAGGAAGCTTCCATGCATCTTCTCACTCATAGCCAATGACCGGGAGATTAATGCACCACATGGATGAATCTCAGTGAATGTTTATCTCAAACAGTTTTTATTTTATGCTGTTGCTACGTTCCTTCGTTTCCTTGTAGCCAAGTGCCACTACCATAGCCATTTGCAACAATGTGTTCATAGACTCAATACATGACACTGAAGTTTCAAAGATCACCCAAGAATTCTCTGTATGCTTTCCTCATGATTATCAAACACCCTTTCCTTCCTCTTACCACCCCCCCCCCTCCCTATCCCTTCACCATAACCAATCGTCGTCCTCCCTCCCCCC
>SZWC01000109.1:537529-578859 GCA_023375785.1 Penium margaritaceum | reverse complement strand
GGGGGGGGGGAGGGGGGGGGCAGGGCACAGGACAGACAGGGAGGCAATGGCAGCAAGTTAGCAGCAGAGATGATATTCGAGGTAGAAAAGAAGCGCCACTAGCAGCGGAAGCAAAATGGGGCTGCTGCAGCACGCTGCTGTGAAATCTGGAGCAGAAGATGGGGTGGGAGAGATTGTGGCGCAATCACTAGCGTGAGCTCGCTGAAAGAGGACGGGAAAAGGGAGGGGAGGGAAAGGGAACAGAAGGGAGGGGCGGGGAAGGGAAGGGAAGGGAAGGGAAGGGAAGGGAAGGAAAGAGAAGGGAAGAGGAGAAGAGAGGGGAAGGGAAAGGAAGTGAAGGGAAGAGAAGGGGAGACAGGGGGAGGGAAGGCAAGTGAACGGAAGAGAAAGGAAGAGAGAGGAAGGGAAGTGAAGGGAAGAGAAAGGAAGAGAAGGGAAGGGAAGGGAAGAGAAGGGAAGGGAAGTGACGGCATTCAGCTGCTGTGTTCTACAGCCTGTAGCACACAGCAGCTGCAGGCACAGTACCTGCACTGCACCTGCGCATGCACATGCGAGTTCCAAGGAGGCGAGGCTCACAGCTACAGCGAACCACCGCTGCAACTTGCTCTCTGCAAGGGATGAGGGAGAGAGGCTGGTTCAAAGCGTGGTGGGGCGATGCTGGCCCCAAAGCCAAAGAGACGGGAAAGAGGGAGAGGTGGGTTCAGAAGTTCCTCGACCCGACGACAACACCTGCTTGCCTCTCCACCAGCGTAGAGACCCTCCCCCTTATGACTCATGACGAAGAGTGAGTCATGAAAAAAGAGTGAATCGTGAGGAAGAGTGAATGATGAGGAAGAGTGAAACATGTCAATCTACCAGAATCCTTACCCTTTGAACTCACCCTTGGGCACTTGAGGGAAGAGAGATACCGGAAGCTTCCCAAGAGACCACACAAGAGCATCCCTCGCCTCCTCCACAGACGACACCTCCTTCCCTCGAGGTGGCACCGGAGCAATCATCCCCTTGACGTTGACAGGAGTCATAGCTAGCTCCTCTTCCCTCACAGCTCCCCTGGCTTCACTCCCGGCAGCTGACGGAGGGGGAGCGGCGGCAGGGCGAGCTGCTGCTTCCTCCTCTTCCTGCATCCCATACTTCTTGAGGAGTTGAGGAAGGTGCTGTGGCTCGTGCTTGGAGCGAACCCTAGTCTCCCAGTACTCCGAAATCCTTTCCCTCAGCATCGCTCCGGGGTCAAGGGAAGCAGAAGCTCGAGGGGCACTAGGACCACAGCGAGGGAAAGTAGGAGTAGAAGAAGGGCGCCGGCGAGGAGCGGACCAACAAGGAGTCCAAAATGTGTCACCAGAGGCACGATGAGGAAGAGGAGGAGGAACGCAGCGAAGCAAGGGAGCAAGGGACAGGACTCCAGAGGGTGGACTTCCCTGTGCGTCAAACAACGCCCGAACGGCTCTGCCAGATCGCCGTCCGCCAGGAAAACCAGTCAGTACGTCTGGACAGCTGCCTGGACTCCCTTGCCGTAGTAGCCGCACCGGGCTGAGATCTGGTGGTGGAAGCCGTTGGCCGTCGACGGGGGACAGGCGTATGGCTGGTCCCGACGAGCAAAGCAGCATTGGCGCAGCCCAGAGCAGTCAGAGTCCCAACTTGGGACGCAGAGCAGTCACGAGTCCCAACTTGGGACGCAGCAGCCCCAGTCTCTCGTGGGGAGTTGCAGAGCACAGCGTGTGTGGTGGTGCTACTCACACGCTGGGAGCTGCAGTGGGGGATGTGTCGCTCACTGACTGACGCTCACACAGGAATCCTGTCCTGTCACAGGACAGGACCTACCCTGCCCAACCAGAAACAGCGCTGAGTGGATCTCGTCCCTCTCCTCCCTACGACCACCCAAACTTCAGTACTAGGACAACGGCAACGGTGAACAAGTGGGGAAGTCTTCGTGTCCCGCAACGAATCGACCGCCACTACGAGGCGTTTTGAGCACTGCGGGAGAGGTCCCGCATTCGTAGCTTCTCCCACTCCCACTCCGAATTTGTGCTTGCGTATGCGTCTTTGTGCGTGCGTGTGCGAAAGATCTAGAGCGCTTAGCGAACCTGGCCAGATGCTTTGTCAGAGGATCACACCGGTGTGAATCGAGCACCACCCTGCGACAAATACTGGTGGTGTGGTGCCGAGGGACGCAGATGCCAACACAGATCTCGCGCCGCAGCAGCTGGGACGGGGAGGGGTGGTTTGCTGGGTGCGTGGGGTGGAGGTGCGGCGTGCGCACCTCCAACCAGTTGGGCACCCCTGCTTCTGGGCTTGGTGCTTTGGAGCTCACCATGCCGTCAGGACCTCGGACGAGACGGAGGGAAAACGAATGGTGGTTGAAAGCCTTGCGGCATGGGGAGAGGGTGGCTCGAACACGTGCATGCGGACACCGCATGAACAAGTCTGTCCGCATGGCGGACGACGAAAGAGATGCTGTCGCGCTGTGGTGGAAAGGTTCGAGGAAGCGAGCCAGCGAGCGAGCCAGTGAGCTCGTCGAGGCGTCATGCGCTGGAAAACATGAAGCGCAGCATGCCTCTTTCTGCGGACGGCGAGGCCATGGAAGGCAAGGCATGCTGACTGGAGGGATGCGCGAGACCTAACGCAAGCGCCGTGCCATGCCAATCTCTGCGTCCGTGCCGCGCTAAGCCTTGCTGGGAGGAGATGCTGCGCTCCTTGAGGCGCACGTGCAGTCTGGTCATGCTGCTCGGTGGAAAAAGGCAGAGTAAGACATCCTCCCCGATAACCATATCCGATCGCTTTTCGGCCACCGCTCGCAGGCTGATTTTTTCCTCGAGCACGTGCACGAGGTGTGTGTGACAATGACGGGGGTGACCTGACCCGACGAGGAGCTGTCTGTCTGTCTTGGTCTGTCGCTGCGAAGGGAGCAGCAGCAGCTCCGACAGCAGACTGGCTTGGCAGAGAAACGGCCGCACGCACAGAAGAAACTTGGGGAACGCCATCATCGTCGTCGCCATCGTTGTCGTCGACGACGACGATGATGGCGACGACTCGTCCACCCACGCCATGCAGCGCGGTATGCAGTATGGTAGAGATCACGTCATGTAGGACAGGACAGCATGCCACGCAGCAGTGGCCGGGAGTGGCGGTCGGGTCAAATGACCTGGACGGTTAATGCGCGCGGCGGTGTCCGCCAGTGGAAGCGGGTGGCGGCTGGCGGTGTGAGGCGCGCGTCCGGGAAAGTGCGCGCTGGCACCTGTTCAGAAGATACTGTCCGTGCAGATCCTGTCCTGTCTCGTATTCTCTCGCCCAGGCATGGCACGCCGCCCCCAGCTAAGTGCCGGACCGGTTGCCGGCCGTCTGCACGATTTTGCAGGCGCTGTGCCGGCCACACGGATGGTGCGTGATCCACACGGATGGCCATCGACGGTAGAACAGCTCGAGCTTTGCTCACGGCGAGGGGATGTCGTCATGGTCGGGGCAAGCCTAGATGCCGTCGCCGCTGTCCGGGGTGGGTACTGACCACGAAAATCTTTCCTTGGAAAGCTTTTCGTCTCCACCCTCTCCTTGGAAGGGGCCGACAAACGTGGCTTCGACATGCCTGCAGCTGACATGCGGCCATACCGGCGATGGTCTGCAGTGGCACATCGACCAAACCGATGGCGAGCGATGGCACAGGATGGCATATCGGCACCACACCACACCCGAATAGCGGCGGCGAAGAGTCACGCAGTTCACGTCAGGAGCGCGTGGGTCCGCGCGGGTCGCGCGTGCGCGACAGCTCGCCAACGGAAGAAAGGGTGTTCATGGGGATGTCCAGATACCTTCGCCGGTATTTCTCTCGATCGTAAGCCTCGTGCGTCCAGTGAATCTGTTAACACCAGTACAAGCAAAGAAAGATGCCCAAGCCATGGATTTGATCGACAGGGGTTTCGGGCCACATCATCGAGCCCTTGGTGATTCGTATAATGTAAAAACTTCCTTAATTGAATATAATTTTCAAAAAAAACATTAACTACATTTTTCAATCATTGTTAAAATCTTATTTCCTAATATAGTTCAAAATATGATAGTTTTTATTATAGGCTGAAATTTAAAAACTATTTTTGATTTCCCCTTATTTTACAAAAACTTTTGAACCATAACCCATTTGAAGATGCATATTTTCAACTCGCATGAAAGATAGGCCTCAACATGATTTTTAACTCGCATGAAAGATAGGCCTCACAAAAATCTGTGTGCCAAGATCAGTAGCTACAGCAGAAGAAAGCGGCAGCTACGGTGTAGGACTCGGTGGCGCGACCCGTTAAAGTCGATGCCGGCGCCGTGGATGCCCTAGCCGCTGCAGCAAAGGTTGGCCCCGTGGCTAGGACAGCGTCAATGACAAAAGATGCCACTCGCGTGACACGTGTGGACAGAGAGACCGCGTCCGTGGAAAAGTCGCCCAAGCGATCGGCGGCAACAACAGAGTCGTCCCCCCTGAGCCGCGAGAAGAGAGAGAGGGAGGCCTTACCGGAGCACGTCGCGATGAGGGGGAGCCGAGGGACACAGGCGAGCCGCCACTCGTTACGCAAAGACATTGTTCTCAGCACGCTGCACTTCGATTCGCGTAGTACGACGCGGCAAGAGCCGCGGCTGGAGCCTCCTTATGCGCTAGCGTGGCGTCGTTTGCCACCGAGGTAGCGCGGACGTGGCGAGAGGCGTCTGTTGCTGGTCAGCTGCCACGCATTTGTAGACAAGGCAGTTGGCTGGAGTGGACGCCACGGCTGCTGTTGATGTAGCTGCAGCTGCTGCCGCCTACGGTGAGGTAGCAGTGACGCTGTTGCTGCGATTGCAGGCGGTACGGCTGCAGTTGCCGCGGGTGCAACTGTGGCTGCTAACCTAGTGTTGTGCTGCCGTGGCTGCAAATCTAGTGCCATGCTGCTGAAGGAGGGTGCTGAAGGCACTGCAGGTGAGCAGAACCACGGCAATGGCTGCTGCGACAACAGTGCCTAGGCTGCCGCAATGGAAGTGGTGGCGGCTACCAAGGTACAGTGGCAGACGATGTTGCAGCTGCGCCATAGTAGATGCCGCAACTATAGCTGTCGTAGATGCGACTGACTGGCGGCTGCAGCAGGACCCGAAGACGTGGGTGCTGCTGCCCCTAAATGGCAAGCGGGTGGAGCAGCAGATGCAGCGTTCTTCCTGACGATGCTGCTGTAACTGCTCCTGCCGTTGCCGCTGGGTTTACAAGAAAAAGCCGCGGAAGTAACGACTGACGGGGCGGGAGACTGCGGGCAAGAGAGAACGCCGCAACCCGCGAGTAGAATAACACCCGCGGGTGTGCCTGTACGACTGCCGTCGTCGCAATGCAGCCCCGCGCGGTGTGGACGGCGAAGGTTGCGGCAGCGGGGTGGTTTGGCTGGCAGGAGAGGCTTTGACGGCGACGGCACCGCTGTCGACTACGGCGATTGTGTACCCTCCCACGGCCAGGATCGTGCGTTCCAGAAAGAACGTGCCTCACTCTCTCACTATCCTGCTCTGATACCAGTGGACAATAGCTTATAGTGTGGGAATAAGGAAAGGAATGAGAGGGGGAACTCCACAGGCGAAGACATGGCGGTGTGTCCACAAGAGACGTCACCAAAACGTGCAGAGTAGCGTAGTCACAAAACAGTGAGTTGATCCCCGTCGGGGAGGGAGCCAAGAGCGAGCAAGCGGTGAGCTCGCTCTCGCTCGTGGTCTCACCTCCACCACGCGGGTGTCGAACCTGTTCCTCCCCCCAAAACATATTTTCATCCTGTGTTTGCTTTTCTCACTACACATCGCAGTGTCCCATCCGAGGAGCCAAGCCCGGGTGACCAAGTCGAAGGATTCAATCACTACCATATAGCTATGGGCATGCATGACACCGGCGTCACCATGGCCAATGACCACAGCTTAGTGATGACAAACGTAATGGCAGCACGGTCCATCTCTCTCAGTCACCTGCATCAGTGGCGAGTGGGGTGTGCAACAAGGCCAGAGGTCACAGTGTGTACGAGACACAAAACCAACATCCTCCACCAAGAACTGTAGGTTGTTCACAGGTAGAATTTGTGTAACAAAAGACAATTTGAAAAATGGGTTTCTTGAGGAATGAATAATTAGCAGCCAGTATCAAAACAGTCAAATCTGTCAAGCACATACAGACAAGCACAAAAACAAGAATGAGCCAAACTTGAAGTCTTGGGCACTTCGGTCTAGTAACACGCCTAACATTGCGTTATGGGATGCTCTGTAAAAAGCTGATGGAATCCTTGGCACACTGGGCCAAAACCGCGGTAGTTGAGGGTCTCTGACCCTCAACTCATCCCATCTGTCGCCCCAGAGGCCACGACCAGTTCAGGCTACGTGGCACACCTCGCATTACATTCCTCCCACATTGAACTGGACCCACCCTCAGTGTCCACAATGGGTGTTGAACCCTGGCGTTCTGATACCAAATGTAACAAAAGGATGGAATCCTTGGCCCACTGGGCCAAAACCGCTGTAGTTGAGGGTCCTCGACCCTCAACTCATCCCATCCGTCGCCCCATAGGCCAGGACCGGTTCAGGCAACGTGGTATTGGTGTGTGTGGCTTCCACCCGTCACGAGCGACGGCCAGGAGAGCAGCGGTACAGGAGAGCGCAATGACATGATCCTCGATGCGGACCCCGGAGGCACAGGCGCCTCGGTAGGTGGTAGATCAACCACTCGGAGGTGACAGACGATTGCCCAAGCATCGTGGATGCTGTCTCGGACCTTTTGTAGTTTTTCTGCAGCCTATCCTTGATGCAGACGCAGCTGGTGCCGGAGCACCGATGAGTGGTGGTTCCACCCACCAACAGCTGCCAGAGAGTTGTCACGGCGTCCTGGGTGCTTACCGAGGTGCTTTGCGGTTTTTCTACAAACACTAGAGGTTTCTGGGTGGACTGGCTCTTGATCCCAATTTGTATTTTTTGCATTGTCTGTCCACCGATCAGTGCTTCAATTCTGCGTGTGACCAGTCGTAGCGTCCGGCTCAAGATTCTGCATCTCTAGGTTCAGACGACGTAGTGTTCTGATTTGTCTGCACAGAGTTACGACCAAAACAGTGCTTTTGGGCCAGTTTTAGGACAGACCTTGCAATGCCGCGTGCGACACCCCTCGTGCGCCGCGGCAGGTATTTATGCTGTGGACCTGTCATTTGTGAACTCTCTCTACATGTTTTTATTTATGGAAGCACATTTGACACTGTGTTCGTGTCGTCTAGCCAAACCCTTGTCGTTTCGCGTCCGACCTATGTTGACGCCGCGAGCTGACTGAGCGCTGACGCCCAGCCAGTGGCAAGCATGCTAGGAAGCTTCTTGGAATCTTCTCATGGTATTAGAGCAAACGAGCCACAACTCGTGCTGTGCAGCAGAGATGTAGCAGTAGCAAGTGCAGTGAGTGGCAGCAGCGGCAGCCACCCATACCAGCAGTAGCAGATCCTGGAGGGAGCCACCACGACTATGTTGCAGCGGAGCGGTGGAGGTAGCAGAGACAGTGGCCGCAGCTGCAATCAACAGCGGCCATAGCAACAGATGCAGCGAGAAGCACCTGCAGCGAGAGCGGCTACGGGCAGCAGCCGCTGTAGCAACAACACCGGGTGGCAACAACAGCCGTGTCTGGCTACCGGTCTGTATACAAAAAAAGGGTAGAAGCAGCTCATAGCAGTAGCTTGCGGCAGCGGTTGCGAGCAATGGCAGCGTGCAGCGGCAACAGTAACTTGTAACAGCGGCGGCATCAGCAGCCACGAGCTGCAACAACAGCATAGTAGTTGCCACGCCAACCGTAACAACAGTAGTAGCAGGAAGTAGACGCAGCAGCAGCAGCAGGCAGCAACCGTAGAAACAGCCATAGTAGTGACGGCGGGCAGTATCCGCAATAGCGGTGGCGGCATGAAACACCTGCAGTAGTAGCTACGGCGGACAACAACTGTAGCAGCAGTAGCGGCGGCGAGCAGCTGCAGTAGTAATTGTAGCAGCATTCGCAGCAGCAGCAACAGTAGCAGGAAACAGCTGTAGGAGCAGTCACAACAACAAGAGAAGGAAGTAGCAGCTACAGTAGCAGCAGTAGCAGGTGTTGCAGCAACCGCAACAGTAGTTGCTACAGCAGCTGCTGCCGTCGGGCCTGAGAGGGACCCAACGCGAGGGACTCGTCCGGGGGGTGGGGGTCCCCTCGGTCGGGCCTGTTGTGTCGACGGGAGGCGCGATAGAGCGCCGGCCGAGCACTGGCGCATGAGCCGGCGCGTACACCGGCGTGTGCCGGCCAAACGCCGGCCTCCTGCCGGCTGAGAGGGACAGGGGAGGCCGGCGGGCGCCCTCCGGGTGGCTGCGTGCAAGGAGGAGGGAGCGAACTTCCCCCTCCACTATGCTCCCCACGAGGTTCGAGCCAGCCGCCGAAGAAAAAAAAAGGGAAAGGAGGGGGAGTCCTCGAGTGGGGTACCCCAGAATGACCCCAAAGGGAGCACCCGAGGAGGTGAAACAAAAAAAAGAAAGAAAGGGGATTGAGTTTTTTTAATTATTGTTTCACCTTTTAGTGTGACTTGAGGCCACCATGGCTGACGACGGGAACTGTTATAGCAACAACCGCCGCAAGAGTCGTAGTAGTAGCATCAGCAGTGAAGGTAGTTTGAGGTTATAGGCGTCTACTTGCCCGATGTCCTCTACGTGCCTGACCTTGAAGTCAGTCTCCTCTCTGTGACCACCCTTGATGACCAGGACATGGACTTCTCGTCCAATCACGGCTTGGCCTCCATTTCTCTCCGCTCGTCTGGTCGTGTTGTCCTTCGTGGTGTGCGCTGTGATTTCCTCTTTCATGTCCCTCTCACGCTGCCATCGTCTTCCGCTGCATATGCTCTTGTTCACGTTGCACCGTCTCTGTCTCCAGCACATGCTGATCTATTGCATTGTCGCCTCCGTCACATTCACACTGCGGGCATCCAGCGCCTTCTCCGCCTTCGGCCTGCCTACGACATTGACCCTGCCACATTTGCACCTCCCTGCACCTCCACCTGTCTGGACTGTGCCAGTGGCAAAATGCACCTCTCCCCATTCTCCACTGCTTAGTCTACCACCTCCCATCCTCTTGATCTTGTCCACGCTGATGTCATGGGTCTCTTGCCCTAGGACTTCCTTGGTGGCCTTGGCCGCTATGTCCTATGCCTAACGGATGATTTCTCTCGCTATCATAGGGTTTTCGCTCTCCGGCACAAAAGTGATGTCACTGAAGTTCTTGACAACCGGCTCCCTGAGGCTGAGCGTGCATGTGTTCGCTTGTTGCGCATCTTGTGCAGTGATCGGGGCGGCGAATTCTTTGGTCCCACTTCTTGCTTTCTTGAATCCCGTGGTGTTCACATTGAGTGCTTTGCCACGTACATCCCACAGCCAAACGGCGTCTCTGAGCGTTGGAGCCGCACTCTTGCTGATGGTGTTCGCTCCCTTCTCTTTGCCTCTGGGCAGTCCCCCTTGTTTGCCTTTGAGGCCATGTCTTACATGACTTGGATCTAGAATCGGGTTCCTCATGGTCCTCTCCCTCACTCTGTTACGCCTTTCGAACGATGGACGGGCCGTCGTGCGGACCTCCGCCTTGCCTACGTCTGGGGGTGGCTGGCCTCCGTTTGGGTCCCGGCGGACCAACGCGAGGAGAAACTGTCTCCCCATGGTATTTTGTGTATCTTTCTCGGCGTCTCTCCTTTCTCCAAAGCTTGGCGGTTTTGGGATCCTTCTCGCTGTCGTGTCTTTGAGTCTTGTGATGCTCTGTTCTTTGAACACCTGTTTGAGCTCGATCCTCCCCGTTTTGGTGGATCCCTCTCTCCGCCCTCTCGGGATGGGGGTGGTCCTCTTCCCTCTGGGCTGTCTGTTCTCCCCTCTGTGCGTCCCTCGACACCCTCTATCTCCACCGGTCCCCTGGGCTCGGAGCCCTCCTTAGAACCTCTTTCCTCCAACCCCACTCCGCCTTTGGCCTCTTCTCCACCTGTGGAGTCCCCTGTATCCTTAGCATCTGACTCTCTTGAGCCTTCTACTCACTCACCCTCACCCTCTACCTCGTCCTCTGCCTCAGAACCCAGTGCCACGTCTGCACCGCCTCCTGCTCTCTCCGAGCCCTCTGTCCCACCTGACTCTCCTTCCCCTTCAGCGCATGTGCACCCGTATTCTGCTGCCCCCTCTTCTGATGCACGGGTCCCGTCTATCCCCCCAGTCTCACCCTACATGTGTGGCGGTCGTCTCAGGGCCCTTCCATCTCAGTCGCACCCTATTGTCTCTGGTGACCCTGGTCTCCGTGATTTTGGTCTTGCAACCTCGGAATTTTCCACGGCTGCCTTCGTGGTGCATCCCGACACATCACTTGGCTACTCTCTCATTGAAAAAGAGTTTCACTCCCTTTCTTCATCTGTAGTTGGGTATGTTGCCTCGTGTTTTATTGCTACTGGTCTCTCTCCTTTCCCACCCGAACCGTGGACTGTACTTGCAGCTCGCACGGCCTCTGATTCCCCTTTGTGGGAGCAGGTCTTGAAAGCTAAGCTCGATGCACTGTCTGAGCAAGGTGTGTATGAGCTCGTGGACCTCCCACCGGGCCACAAGGCGGTTGCAGCCAAGTGGGTGTACCATCGCAAGCTGAACCCTAACAACACCGTTGAACGGTACACGGATCGCATCACTGCCAAGGGAATTCTCTCAAATCCCTGGTGTTGACTTTGACGAGACCTTTGTCCCAGTTGGTCGCTACACCACAGCTAGGGCTCTTCTCAGCCTAGTTGCTCAGCATGACTGGGAACTTGAGCAGATGGATGTGAACAATGCCTTTCTCAATGGTAAGTTGGATGAGGAGATCTACATGGTGTAGCCGCCTAACTTCTCTGATGGGACAAACAAGGTGTGGCGTCTGCGCAAGGGCCTCTATGGAATGAAGCCGTCCCCACGCTGCAGGAACCAAAAAATCACCGCTACCCTAGAAAAAGAGGGCTTTAGACGCAGTGCTGTGGATCCTGCCTTATTCCTAGTGCTCCCACCAAACCACTCGTTGTCATCCTTGTCTATGTGGATGATCTTCTCATTGCTTCCCCTAACGTCACGTCCGTTGTGGCTACAAACTGCCTACTTTAAGCAACATACAAGATGAAAGACCTTGGTCCAGCTCGTATCTTCCTTGGCATGGAGTTGGAACGTGACCGTGCACGTCGTATTCTGCACGTTCACCAGGCTGCATATGTGCGCAGCTTGGGGGATCGCTTTGGACCGCTTCTCATAGCAATCCCCAGAGCGTCCACACCCATGACGCCATCTGGCCAGTCTCTATTGAAGTCTCTGGAGCAGCCAAAGCTGGTGGAGGCGGTCGATGTGACCGACTATCTCCGGGTCATTGGCTACCTGATGTACCTTGCCACAACCAAGCGTGCTGATGTGGCCTTTGCTGTGAACTTCTTGTCCGAGTTCTCTCAGTGTCCCCGTGAGCGCCATCTTGAGGCGGCTCTGTGGGTAGTGAGCTATGCCCTATCCACCCCTCATGTTGGATTGTACTTTCGTGCACAGCCCTTGGTCGTGATGGATGGCTTCACATATAGTGACAGGGCATATGATTCTGACGCACGAAGTCAAAGAGGATATATCTTCTTCGTTGGTGGAACTGCAATCTCCTAGAAGAGTGGCAAACAAGGGTGTATTGCTCGCAGCACCCCCGAGGCTGAGTATGTTGCTCTTAGAGCAGGCACATGTGAGGCTGTCTGGCTATATCAACTGTTGTAACAATTGCGTGTTCCCATTTTTTGCATCACTTTGCTCAGTAATAACCAAAGCACAAAGGATATTGCTGAGAACATTGGCATGCATCACTCACATACCAAGAATCATGGAGCATCATTTTGTTTTCGAGTACATTGCAACTGGCATCGTCCAAGTTGCTTGGGTGGATACACGATCTCAGAGAACGACTTCCTCACTAAGGCCCTCAGTCGAAATGTCTTCAAAATTGCTGTTCACTCTGTTGGTTTCATCTGTCCACATGACCCAGGTTGATGTTCTATAGTGCACCTTTGGGACCTCCGTTGATCTCCTCTTCTTGTTCTCTCATCTGTGTGGGTTACTTTCCTGCGGGTCATGGGGGACTGTAGAAGTTCGTTGGCCACTTACAGCTCTATTCCCTCTTGTCTCTCACACTCTGCACACACGTGTACAGATTAAATGACAATGGCCTTACCTGGGGAAGTGTCATGTGGGCCCACCTTGACTAGAGCCTCTGGCGTCATGAAGCAGCTGCTAGACCCAGGAGTGTCCTCTGGCACATACATGGCCATTGCATGACTCTCTGTGATTCTGTGATGCGGTAGATGCTAGGGCTCATACATTCTCACTGCCGTGCCCTGCATCATGCCTTTTTGGTTTGAGTGTTTTGGGGAAATTGCATGTTTTTCCGTGTGCTGATCCTTAGGGGACCATCGTGCCGGTTTTGGCCGTGCACTGGTGAGTAGCCACCCTCGGTTTATTCCGAGTGGTTGGGCTCGACACCCGGGTGGCGGCACTTACCCACCCAAGAGTGATGTTCGGTGTGGGTGCATGCTCACTGGTGCTTACCTCGCGCGCTCCCTTGCACTCTCTCTTGTCTTGGTTGGGTGCAAGTTCTAAGGCAAAGTGCTGACCGCATCCATGGCGAGTCTCATGCTCCATTGTGCTCACCCACTCCTTCTCATGCAGCCTAGTCTATCTAGGAAGCTGCCTAGTAACTACAAGATGTCCTCGATGACGTACTCTGTGTCTTCGTCCATTTGAACAGGAAGTTGAGGAGGGATATCCCTGCCATGGAAGTTCTCTCTGAGGTCTCGGTAGTTCTTGAATCTGTTGACATGGAATACCGGATGAACCTGCATAATGTCAGGGAGTTTGAGTCGCGCAACAACACGGGTTTGCATGCGCTCGATCTCAAACGCACCCAACCATCGGGGTTTGAGCTTTGAACAATCGGTTCCTCGGAGTTTGATGTCCGTCGAACTGAGGAGGATTCGATCGTCAGCGGGAACTACGTCGTCGCTGCGATGTCGATCAGTTGCTCGCTTCATCGTTGCTCAAGTATTCACGAGGGTCTGCCGTATTTCCTCCCAGATGGTGGTGAAGTTGCGACATTGAATGTCGACTATGGGAATGTTGCTATGGCTTTGTAGCCCGACAGGTGCGGCGGAACTTTGCCATACCCCAGTTCAAATGGAGTTTTACCTGTTGCGGTACAAACTGTCAAGTTATATGCGATTTTGGAGGTTGGGAGTTTTTGTGCCCAATCCAGCCCGTGGGTTCGCACAATGTTTGGAGAATTTGTTCGAGCATCTAATTTGTCCGCTCGGTTTGACCGTCGGTTTGAGGATGAAACGTCGTTGAAAGTTGAATTCTGCTACCGTAGCGAGTCATAAGTTCACGCCAAAAACGGCTGGTGAATCGACTGTCTCTGTCGCTCCTGATGGTTCTCGATACGCCGTGTAGCCGTAGGATATTTAGAAATAGTCCTTTCATTCCTTTGGCGGTGACGGTGGTCGTTGTTGCGATGAAGTGGGACATCTTGGAAACACTGTCGACGACAACGAGGATTGCGTCATATCTCCTAGGTGTGACCGGTAATCCTTTGACAAAGTCCATGGAGATATCCGTCCATGGTTCCGTTGGAACGGGGAGCGGTGCGATGGGATTTTTGTCGCTAACACGTGTCGCAAGTCTTACAAAATTTGGCCACGTCAAATTGCATCTTCTCCCGCCAATAGTTTTCCGCCAGCTTCTTCAGCGTCTTTTCCTCTCCAAAGTTCCCACATGGTCCGGTGTCGCGGCACTCCTTGTACAGCATACGGTGAAGTTTGTCGTTCGAAGGAACGACCACTTGGTGAGTGAAGCATCATCGCCAGTAGGGTGCGTCGAACCAGAATCTTACTTTATCATATCCGTAGTGTTGGTCATAGCCTCGTGCGAACAGTCGCTCGAGGTACAGGTCTCGTTGTAGCTGTAGCGTTGCCACGTCAGTCATAAAATCTGGTTGGCGGCTGAGTGTGTCCGCCGGATTAATTTTTCTCAGCTGGTACTCGATATCATAGTCGAATCCAGATTCAAGGAACTCCATCCATCGGGTTTGACGTCAGCTGAGATTCGGCTGCGTCTTCAAATATTTCAATGCGTGGTGGTCGGTGCGCACGATGCATCGGCGACACTCAAGGTAATATCGCCACGTCTTGAACGCGTGCACGAATCTCCTTCTCGTGTACTACGTAGTTGAGTTCTGGTTCTTGTAGTTTTTGATACATGTAGGCGACTGGTTGTTCGCCGTTGCCATGGTCTTACAAAAGGACCGCGTCAATGGCTCAGTCTGATGCATCCGTGGCCATGACGTAGTCGATCGTTGGATTGGCTAATCGTAGGACAGCCGCTGAGGTCAGTGCGTTCCGCAAAGCGGTGAATGCTTCTTGTTCGTTGTCTACCCACCGCCCCTCATTTTCCTTTCGAGTGAGGTCAGAGAGAGGCACTGACACTCGGGCGTATACCCGTATGAATCACCAGTAGTAATTGCTGAATACGAGAAAAACCTGAATTTCTCAAACGTTGGTCGGCATCGGCCAATCAACGACTGCTGCCACCTTTATCGGATCCATGGTCATTCATCTGCCGTTGATGATGTGGCCCAAAAACTCGATCGAACAAAAACCGAAGTCGTATATTGGGGTTTTTCAACCAAAAAAATCTTTGTAACATTTTGAGGACTTTTGGAAGATGTCCATAGTGCTCCTCTGGGATGCGGCTGTACATCAGAATGCCGTCGAGGTACACCACAACAAAATCGTCGAGGTACGGATGGAAAATGTTGTTCATTGACGCCATAAACTTGGTCGAGGCATTTGTGAGTCCAAACGACATGACCGTGAACTCAAAGTACCCGCATCGGGTTTGGAACACCGTCTTCTCGATGTGGGTGTCTGCCACGTGTATCTGGTGATATCTGCTACGTAAGTCGATTTTGCTGAAAATTTGAGCTCCTCGAAGTTGGTCGAAATGTTTGTTAGCTCAGAGAAGAGGGTAGCTGTTAGTGATGGCAGCGTCGTTTAACACCTGATAATCCACGCACATCCACATTACGCCAGTTTTCTTTGTTACAAATAGTACTCGTGCGACATATGGTGATGTGGATGGACGGATGAACCCCTGATCGAGCATCTTGTCGAGTTGCTTTTTTAGCTCAATCAGCTCGTGATCCCTCATCCGATAGGCCCCTCGGACCGTAGGTCTGCTACTCGACTTCAACTCAATGTGATGGTCCATGTCACGTCGAGGGGGTAAAGTTTTCGGGAGTTCATGGAGGAAGACGTTCGCAAACTCCTGGATGCGTGGTGCGTACTCTTCGGGTACCATTGCGAACTTAATTGATGCCGATGAGGCTGATGAGGCCGATGATGAGTCAGCCGCTGCCACTTCGGTGCGTACTCTTCGGGTACCATTGCGAACTTCATTGATGCCGATGAGGCTGATGAGGCCGATGATGAGTCAACTGCTGCCACTTCCGCATCTCCCATTGGCTTGAGATGTATGAGCCACGCACGAGCTCCTCGTCGTATACAATGCCTTGCCACATGGAGCGGTATCGGCTACACAAATTGTCACTTTTCGGCTTCTGCGGCTTCCTCTGCTACTTCTACCTCTGCTGCTTCTACTTTCAACTTTCGTCCTGCACGTGGAATTTTTTGCTTGGCACCTTTGATCTCCACGTAGATGTTGCCAGTACAGATCGGGCCGGTACAAGAAATCTCATCCTAGGATGATTTTGTGATCGCTTATTGGATAGACCGTTACATCACGTAGATCTCCCACTTGTAGTCATAATGGTTCTCGGAGTCTCCGTATCTGTAGTCTCCCATCGATGGTTTTTTCCTCAAATACCCCTAGTTCGGTGTGAAAACCCAATTTACGAACCATATCATTGCTCATGAAGTTGTGTGAAGCTCCTCCATCCTCGAGGCTGACATTTTAGCAGTATCACTGGTTGGTCATCCTCGCACCCCTGGTCGAACGTTCCGATCTCTGAAACCCTCTGCAACAATGTAGGCCGTTTAGATGGTGATGGTTCGGCACAGATCGCTTCTCCCAGACAAGAGTTATGCCTTTTACTCCTGTCCTTTGCCATTTCCCGGCTCGTTTTTCTACGACTCCCCCCCTTTTTGGCCTGCTTCTTGGTCTGACAATTTCAAGTGATGTGCTTGACGTTTCCACAGTTGTAGCAGGTTCGTGTATCTCTCTAGTCGACGACGTCCACTTCCATTTGAGTCGAGAATTCTGTCGACTGTTTTTTTCCGTTTCCACGATAATTGTGGTTACGAGGTCGCCAGCCGTAGGATTCCTTGATTCGAGTCTTGAAGTCAACGCTGTCGATCCTTTCTGTTGCTGCGATTATCTATGAAAAATCGTTATGGATGCCGAAAACAGGGATTGCTCATCGGATATCTTGCTTGATGCCATTGTTGCAATGAAAACACAGTTTATCAGGGGCAATGTGTGCTCCGGTGATAATCTCGTGGAATCTCCACATATAATGTGCGACGCTAGACTATTGACGTAGACGCTTGAGCTTGTACCGTGCGTCGGACTTCTCGTTTAGTCATCCAAATCCTGCCAGCATCGCTCGCAAAAACTCATTTCAGTCGATTGGTGGCATCAGCGCGTCTTGCTACTGTGGGTTGATCTGCTCCAAGGGTAGAACGCCTGCAGTCGGCGGTATGAGACGGGCGCCGTTGGCCGGTGATGAGGCTCCGCCGGTCTCCTGCTGCTGTTGGATGGTCTTTAGATCGGACCACCAAGTCAACGCCGTGTCACGCAAAAGCGCGGTCACGAGGTCAATTTTATTTTGATTGTCGTTGACCCTAGCAGTGGTGAAATACACCTCCAAAATCGTCAGCCACATCCGGACTGTCAGTCCTTTGAGTTTGCATGATCGAACGGTTTTGATGGAGCTGGACGAATCTTGGATTCACTCGAGAATTGGGAGTTCCTCTCGATGAGCACCACTTCACGCATGCTTGCGTTGCGAAGAGCCTCCATCGCGATGTTGAGTTATTGGAGCAAGTGGTTGTTGATCTCCTCGAGCGCGGAGATCCGGCTCGCCAGTTCCTCGTTGATTCGCGCCTGTCGTCCAGTGCCACCTGTCGTCCCTTTTGTAATTGTCGAGGCCGTTGGTAGGGACGGCTGGTTCGTTGCTGTTGGGTCCGCGACTAGGTTGGTTGACAAAGCTGTGGAAGTTGCTCCAGCTGCCACATAGCCTGCCACGCCAGCGTTTGTTGCCACTTCAGGGTTTGCGTGCATCGGCACGTTATGCTCCTCAATTGCCGAAGTCGTCACTTAAGACCCGCTGCTGGTCATCGGTTGCACTCGCTTGCCTCGTGTCGTAGTTGCAAAGTCTGCGAAGTCTTGACGTGCGAGATGCGCTGACGGCTTGTGCGAGGTAGTCCTCCGGATGGGTAAAGTTGTCGGATGCCTCTCCAGCACCACTGCGCTCTGATACCAAGTGTTATGCGAAACGGAACGTAGATGGTGCACAGGTAGAAATTGTGAGGCAGAACACAATTTAGAATTTGGGACACTTGAGCAATTTATAATTAGCGGTAAGTGTACTTCGATGACAAGTGTCAAAATGATCATATATATATATATATATATATATATATATATATATATATATATATATATATGATCATTTTGACACTTGTCATCGAAGTACACTTACCGCTAATTATAAATTGCTCAAGTGTCCCAAATTCTAAATTGTNTAATTAGCGGTAAGTGTACTTCGATGACAAGTGTCAAAATGATCATATATATATATATATATATATATATATATAAGTATCCAGTTACGAATGAGACATAGCCGAGGTCGTTCGGTCGATTGTCGAACGACATGTGCAGAGTCGTGTTGTGAGTGATCGGATTTGAGAAGGTCCGCCGAGAAGTTGGGGATGTTCAAGAATCGACGGTGAAGATGCGAGATGCATCGTTATAAATCCAGATTCGTCTTGATGCGTCGAGAAGTCCACCGAAAGGTTGTGATACTTTTGTTCGTAGGTTCGCGAGAGTAGTCGAAGCTTTCAGAAGGTTCGAGAATAGAGGACGAGACAGGTGGCCGGTTTTCCCTCGACAGTCGAAGTGAATATTGCGGTCTTGCGATACGATGGGGTCTTTGTGTAAAAACAAGAATGCACGTTATGAAAGATTAGGGACTCGTGTACGTCTGGTACGTAAAAATGGGTGAGCGTGGACGGACATTTTTATGTGCTATTACAATTAGCACACAAAAATATCCACCCACACTCACTCGCAACAAGAAAACAAGTGATGTGAACATCTCTTCCTATGATCATATTCCGATAACAGAGAGAGACACAATTGCTAACTGTACTTTCACCTCCTCGACCCTTCTTTTAAATAGAGGGACCTCCATTTTTAAGTAGTGTGAACCGAGGGGCGCCCGACGTGACGGTCACACGCCGAGCCCTTGGGATAAACCTCCCACCCTCGACCCCTTGGTATGTGGGCCAAACCTGAGATGTCGCACGACCCTCTCCTAGCAGCAAGACCGTTGCTAGTGACCGAGGTTCCCGCCGTGCGACTCTCCCGGCGGCGTTTGCACCAAGGTGCGTTGCGGAAGACTTGTAGGATCGAATGGACGTGTGCGAGGCAATACTTGGAACACAAGGAGAGTTGGGCAAGGAATGAATCCTTTAGAATTGATGGATCAGTACAACGTAATGTACAGAGTCTTTGGGTAAGATTGGCATGCCCAGAACACCCCTAGGCTTCCTTATGAACCAGCCCCTATGAGCCAGCCGAAAGGTAATCAGTGCCTCGAAGCCCTCTATCGAGACGCAATCATGTAAATAACACATGCATCATGTATTACGTGTCATGAGCTTTTCAACGCACCAAAGAACGCCTCAATACGTGAAGAAACGGCTAAGTTATGGCCGTTTGAGTGCTCCACGCGTGACGGCCACTGGCAGCACCGCCAGCGGTGGTCACGGCCGCCCGAAGCGCCCTTGCTTGCGAATGCAGCTCCAGCCGTCATCCCAAAGCACCCATGGACCCCTATGAACCTTGCCTCATTGGCTAAGCGTCCATCCAGGGGCGCTTCCGCTGCAGTGGGCGAGAAAGTCGCTCCGCCGTGCTCGGGGTCAAACCGGTACGTCTCCTGTTTTCTGGAGGTGTGCCTCCCACTTTTGCACGGCCGTATCTTTCTCGTCCCTGCACCGAATGACTCGGTTCTTGGGTCGATTTCGCACGGTTTTTCACGTACAATACAATGGAAGTATCAAATCATACATCTGACCTCAGCATGATGACGTAATCACCGCCTCGACCGGCGGCTCCCATAACATCACCCCCCCCTCCGAGGGCGCACCGTCTCGGTGCGCTCCTGGTACGCTCGGAGGACCGTGTTGACAGCACCGCCCCTGTGGAAATTGGCTTCGAGGACCCAGCAGTTGTGCTCAGGCCCATAGCCGAGCCATTGCACCAGGTAATGCCACCCGTTACCGCGCCGACGGTGGCCGAGAATCTTCTCCACCACATACTCCTCTTCCCCCTCCACCAAGACCGGTGGGGGAGGGGCCTGTCCCCGCGCCGCGAACTGTGCATCCGGCTCCTTGTAGACCTTGAGAAGAGAAGCGTGGAACACGGGATGGATCCCATAGTGGTCCGGTAGCTCCAACTCGTAGCTCACCGCGGACCGCTTCTCCTTGACCGGAAAAGGGCCCACCCACTGGGCCTTGAGCTTGTCGCTGTCCACCCCCGCCAGCTGCAGGTTCCGCGAGCTCAGCAGCACCTGTTGTCCCAACGAGAACTCCTCGGCTGTCCGGTGCTTGTCCGCTTGCCGCTTCATCTGCTGCTGTGCCTTGTGTAGCGCCTCGCGTACACCGCGCCACACCTCTGTGAAGTCACTTGTAAACTGCTGCACCGCGGGTAGGTCCGACCCCGTTGCCATGTCTGAGGGACATGCAGGCCGCACCCCATACACTACCTCAAAGGGAGACCGCCCCGTAGAGGCATGCACTGCTGAGTTGTAGGCAAACTCAGCCACCGGGAGCTTGCATTCCCATCCCTCGCCATCCGGTTCCAAGATCCCCAGCAGTAGCTGCTCCATGGTCTGATTGGTGTGCTCAGTTTGGCCATCCGTTTGGGGATGGTAGGCCGACGAAAGAGCCACGCGGGTGCCCAGATTCTGGAAGAGTTCCTCCCAAAACCGGGAGGTGAAGCGCGGGTCGCGGTCCGAGACCATGCACGTCGGCACCCCGTGCAGTTTGATGACGTGTTGCAAGAGGAGTTGAGCCGTCTCTGCTGCCGTGACCTTCTTCGCACATGGAATAAAGTGCGCCATTTTGCTGAACCGGTCCACCACCACCAGCACCATGGTGTTTCCCGTTGCATTCCGTGGAAGACCCCCAAAAAAATCAAGTGAGATGTCCGTCCACGGACGTTCCGGCACCGGTAGCGGCTGCAGCTCCCCTGGCGCCCGTGCCCTCCGTGACTTGATTCTTTGGCACGTGTCACAGCTGCTCACGTACTCCTTGCAATGTGCTCCCATCGTCGCCCACCAATATTGGCGCGCAAGCTTCTTGAAGGTCTTGTCGTGGCCAAAATGACCACTATAGTACGAGTCGTGCGCCTCCTCCAGCAACGCCTGTCGCAAAGACGCACTCCGCGGCACCACAATCTGGTTCCCCTTCTCCCGCCGCCAATACTAGCCGTCCCACTTGCACCCCTTCACCGTACTTCCGGCAAAGTCCTCGTCCTCCGCATACCCGTGTGCAAACAGACTGCGGATGATTGGAGATCTCGCCAGCACCGTGATTGCATGCACGACCAAGTCCGGGCGACGCGAAAGCGGGTCTGCTGGATTGATCCTTCCTGGTTTGTACTGGATCTCGTAGTCGAAACCACCCTCCAGTAGCTCCATCCACCGTGCTTGACGACGACTCAAGTTCGGCTACGACTTGAGGTACTTGAGCGCGTAGTGGTCCGTGTGCACCACACACCGCCGCGCCTCAAGGTAGCACCTCCATTGCTTGAAGGCCTGGACCACCGCGAGCATCTCCTTCTCGTGGATCGGGTAGTTTAGCTCAACCCCTTTCAGCTTCTTGGAGTAGTACGCAATAGGCTGCAACCCCTTCCTTTGGTCCTGCATCAGTACCCCGCCGATCGCATAGTCGCTTGCGTCCGTCGCCAACACGTACTCCTTGCTCGTGTCCGGATACACCAACGCCGGGGCTTGACATATGGCAGCCTTCATTGCACCGAAGGCTTGCCCCTCCTTTGCACCCCACTCCCATTGGCGCCCCTTCTTGAGCAAGTCTGTCAAGGGTGCTCCCATTGCCGCGTGCCCCCGGATAAACCTCCGGTAGTAGTTCGTAAAACCCAGAAAAACCTGGATGTCACGCACGCACGCCGGCTCTGGCCACTCCTTCACTGCTTCCACCTTTTTTGGATCCATGCGGATTCCCCTCCCGCTGACAATGTGCCCGAGGAACTCCACCTCCTGCTTGGCGAATTCACACTTGCTGAGCTTGGCAAACAGTGGCTCCTTTCTCAGTAATTCCATCACCGTCCGCAGGTGCTCTTGGTGCTCCTCCATCGTCCGCGAGTAGACAAGGATGTCGTCGAGGAAGACGACCACAAACTGGTTCAAGTAGGGGTGGAACACCCGGTTCATCAATGCCATGAACGTAGCAGGAGCATTCGTTAGCCCAAAAGGCATCACGAGATACTCAAAATGTCCATAGCGCGTCCGAAACGCGGTTTTTTCCACATCCTCCTCCGCAATGCGGATTTGGTGATACCCCGACCTCAGGTCCAGTTTGCTGAAGACACGCGCGCCTCGAAGCTGGTCGAACAACTCTTCGGCCCGTGGCAACGGGTAGCGATTCTTCACCGTGATGTTGTTGAGCGCCCGGTAGTCCACGCACATCCGCAGCTCTCCTGATTTCTTCTTGACAAACAGCACCGGCGCCGCGTATGGAGACACCGACGGCCGAATGAAACCCTGGTCCACCAACTCCCTCAACTGCTTCTTGAGCTCCGCAAGCTCCGCGTCGCTCATGCGGTTGTAAGACCGCACCGTTGGTGACGACCCTGGCACCACCTCGATTTTGTGGTCAATGTCGCGTTGTGGTGGCAGCCCCTTTGGTAACTCCTCCGGAAAAACGTCCCCGAACTCCTTCAGCACCTCCCCAACACCGAGAGGCAACTCTGGAGCTCCTGCGCCTTCCCTCGGCTGCCCCCCTGCTGCTTTGACCGCTGCAATCTGCTGCTTTACTGCTTGTTGTGGACGCACCCATGCCAAGTAAACCTGGCCGCCCTTGCGCTCGCACCGCTTGAGCTGCTGCAAGTTGATGACGCGCAGCTGCTTCGCCGCTTCCGCCACTTCTGACTCCTTCCCCTCACCTCGCTACAAAGGCAAAGTGATATTTTTCTGCCCGTCTTAACGACCACCCGGTTGCACCTCCAATCCACCTCCAGATTCAAGGCGTGCAACCAATCCCGGCCAATCAAACAGTCGTAATCATCCATAGGGCAAGTGTGGAACTCCATGTCACACACCAACTCACCCATACGGACTTTGTGCTTGACGAGAGGCCTGCCGTACTCCACCACTCCGGACACCTGCCGCGCCTTGGCCGACGTCCCCGGCTGCCGTGCGAGCTCCAACCTCATCGCCAACCTGTCGTTGAAGAAGCTATGGCTCGCGCCGCCGTCTAGCAGCCCACGTAGCTTCCTCCGACCATTGAAACTCCCCTCCGGAATCTCAAGAACCAGCTCCAGGATGATCCCTGGAAACTGCCGGGTCTCACCTTCATTCCGCAACAACACTTGAGGCAGCTCCTTAATCGGCAAAAGCCTTTCAGGGCTGGTGCTGTCCCTTGCGGACGAAAGACTTGCAGCAGTAGGTCATCCCCTCCTCACTGCTGCTGCCCGTTTCCCTGCTGTGCCTTGCGCTTGGGGCAATCCCGCTTGCGATGACCCTCCTCATCACAAGCCCAACACTTGCCTCTCGGTCCCTGCTGTCCGCCTGCGCCCCGCTGTCCGGCTTGGATTGCATCCACCTCCATGGGCACAGCCTGACCCGGCTGCTCCACCCGTGGTTGTGTTGCATAGCTGGTCCGGCACGCATTGTAGCTTACCGCGTCGATGCGCTCCGCCGCCGAGACCAACTCCGCAAAGGTCCGCAACCCGAGCACCGCGAGTTCGCGTTGGACGTGCGGCTTGAGGCCGTCATGGTAGCGGTCGTACGCCTCCGCGTCCGAGAGGTCGTCAATCTGCGCCGCCAAGGCCATGAAGCGTGTAGTGTAGTCCTGGACCGATCCGCCTTGCTTGACGTGCTTGATCTTGTCACGTGCGACTCGGCTGCCGTTGAGGAGGTCGAAACGTGCCTGGAGCATCGTCTCAAACTGCTCCCACGTCTCAGGCTTCTCCGTCAACGTCCGCGCACCGAGCTGCACTTCCCGCCCCAGCGGTAGACTCAGCAACGGCTGAAGCCGTGGCCCGGCCCCCAGCCCATCCGGCAACCCAGTGGCATTCCGCCGGTACAATGCCGACCACCACTGCAGCGCCATTCCCCGGAGTAGCGTGGGCGCATACTCCAATCTCGTGGCATCTTCTCCCACGGGAACGCCCAACACCGTAAAATACGAGTTCACCGTGAAGAGCCACTCACGCGCACTGCCCTTGCCCGTGTAGAACTCCGGCTCCTTCGGCTTGGGCCGCCGAAAGGCAGGTGCGGATGCCAATGCGACACCCCCCAACGCACTGCTCCCTTGGCCGACGTACCTCGCCTCAACCTCCACACGCAGCTGCTGGTTCTCTTGACGTAACTCGTCAAGAGCACGCCGGATCTCCTCCATGAGGTAGGCCTGGTCGTATGCCGCTGCCGCCATGGTTCCGGTTCTGACGAAAAAATTCTGGCCAAGCGCAGTTGTGGCAGACCTGCTGCCTCCCTTGGGTCCGCGCAGAGCCGAGCGAACGTCCACGTACTCTGATACCAAATGTGAACCGAGGGGCGCCCGGCGTGACGGTCACACGCCGAGCCCTTGGGATAAACCTCCCACCCTCGACCCCTTGGTGTGTGGGCCAACCCTGAGATGTCGCACAACCCTCTCCTAGCAGCAAGACCGCTGCTAGTGACCGAGGTTCCCGCCGTGCGACTCTCCCGGCGGCGTTTGCACCAAGGTGCGCTGCGGAAGACTTGTAGGATCGAATGGACGTGTGCAAGGAAATACTTGGAACACAAGGAGAGTTGGGAAAGGAATGAATCATTTAGAATTGATGGATCAGTACAACGCAATGTACAGAGTTTCTGGGTAAGATTGGCATGCCTAGAACACCCCTAGGCTTCCTTATGTACCAGCCCCTATGAGCCAGCCGAAAGGTACTCAGCGCCTCGAAGCCCTGTATTGAGGCACAATCATGTAAATAACACATGCATCATGTAGTACGCGTCATGAGCTTTCCAAAGCACCAAAGAACGCCTCAATCCGTGAAGAAACGGCTAAGTTATGGCCGTTTGAGTGCTCCACGCGTGACGGCCACTGGCAGCACCGCCAGCGGTGGTCACGGCCGCCCGAAGCGCCCTTGCTTGCGAATGCAGCTCCAGCCGTCATCCCGAAGCGCCCATGGACCCCAATGAACCTTGCATCATTGGCTAAGCATCCATCCAGGGGCGCTTCGGCTGCACTGGGCGAGAAAGTCGCTCCGCTATGCTCGGGGTCGAACCGGTACGTCTCCTGTTTTCTGGAGGTGTGCCTCCCACTTTTGCACGGCCGTATCTTTCTCGTCCCTGCACCGAATGACCCGGTTCTTGGGTCGATTTCGCACGGTTTTTCACGTACAATACAATGGAAGCATCAAAGCATGCATCTGACCTCAGCATGATGACGTAATCACCACCTCGACCGGCGTCTCCCATAACAAGTAGAAATACCACTAAAATATTTGTGAGGATCTACGGCTGACGTGTCATGACCAGCGCTCGGTAGAAACTTTTGTGTATATTTTTGTGTGCTTCTTCGTAGGGTGAACACATTAGTGTGCTCGTAGAGAGACTGGACACGATTGTTATGTCGAATGGAGCGTAGATGGTGAATAGGTAGAAGTTGCGAGGCAAAACACGTTTGAGAATTGGGATTCTTGAGCAATTTATAATTAGCTGTAATTGTACTTCGATGACATGTCAAAATGATTGAACGTATACGTACAAGTGTCCAATTACGAATGAGTTATAGTCGATGTCCTTAGGTCGATTGTCGAGTGACGCGTGTGGAGTCGCATTGTGAGTGGTCGGAATCAAGAAGCTCTGCCAAGAAGTCGGGGGGCTTTGAGGATTTGACGGAGAAGATGGGAGATGCATCTTTATAAATCTAAATATGTCTCGATGTGTCGAGAAGTCAACCGAAAGGTCGTGATACTTCTGTCGATGATTCTCGACAGTGGTCAAAGTTGTTTGAAAGTTCGAGAACGTTCGCCGGAGGGTGAGGGCAGTTGGCCGGATTGCCCTTAACTGTCAGAGTGAAATCAAGGTCTTGACGTGCGGTGGGCTATTTGTGTAATAACAAAAATACCCACTCAAAAAATGTTGGGACTCGTGTACTTCTGGTACGTAACACCCCCCTCCCCTTTTAGCCACGACGTCCCGGCACGTGTACAGATGTGGCCCAGTGACAGCGGAAATAGTCGTCGATTAGGTGATTGACGTGTTGAAGGTTGTCGTAGGGTTCCCAACTGTTATGCGCGACTTCGTAGCCGTGCCACTTGACAGAATATTTTGTTGTTTTGCCACATCGTTGATGGCCGAGGATGTCCTTAATGACGTACTATGTATCCTCGTCCACTTGGACAGAGGAAGGGGGAGGTACATCCCTGTCTGGGAAGTTCTATCCGAGGTCTTGGTAGTGCTTGAGTCTGCTGATATAAAACACCTCATGAATGTGCATAGTGTCGGGGAGTTTGAGCCGCGCAACCACGCATGTGCTTGATCTCAAAGGGTCCCAACCATTGGGGTTTCAGCTTCGAGCAGTCGGCTTCACAAAGGTTTATGTTTGTCGAGCTGAGAAGAACTTTGTCACTGGCAGCGAAAACATCATCATTGTGATGTCGGTCAGCTGCACTTTTCATCACCGCTTGCATCTTTGCAAGTTTCTGCTGTGTTTCATCCCAGTTGGTAGAGAATTTACGGCGTTGGACATCAACCGCGGGAATGTTGCTTTGGCTATATAGTCCGGCTGGTGTGGCGGGACCTTTGCCATACACCACTTCAAACGGAGTTCTACCCTTTGTAGTGGAGATCACCGAGTTACATGTGGCTTCGGCAGTTGGGAGGTTTTGTGCCCAGTCCGTCCCATGAGGTTCGCATAATGTTCGGACAAGTTGTTCAAGCGTTTGATTGGTCCCCTCGGTTTGGCCGTCGGTTTGAGAATGGAACGTCGTTGAATGCTGGATCGGACTACCGTAGCGATTCATCAGTTCGAGCCAAAAATGGTTGGTGAATCGACCGTCCCTGTCGCTCGTGATGGTTCTCGGCACACCGTGTAGCCGTACGACATTATTTAAATGCAGTCGCACTGTTCCCTCGATAGTGACGGTGGTTGTAGTTGAAACAAAGTGAGACATTTTGGAGAATCTGTCAACAACCACGATTATTACGTCATATTCCTTGGGTGTGACTAGAAGTCCTGCGACAAAGTCCATGGAGATGTCGTTCCACACTTCAGTCAGAATGGGGAGCGACCGTAGAAGCCCAGGTGGTCGTGTGCGACAGGATTTTTATCGCTGACATGTGTCGCAGGATTTGCAGAAGTTGGCCACGTCGGATTGCATCTTGTCCCACCAGTAGTGTTTTTCCAACTTCTTCAGCGTCTTGTCTTCTCCCTAGACCAGTGTTGTGGCATTCTTTGAGCAGCATGCCGGCGGAGTACTTCGTTCCGGGGAACGACAACTAGCGAGTGAATTGTCACAGCCAATAGTGTACGTGGTACCAAAATTTTGCCTGTCGTATCAACCATGCTGGTCATAGCCTCGTGTGAACAAAGGCTCGAGATACGGATCTCGCTGTACCTATAGCATTGCTGCCTCAGCCATCAGATTTGGTCAGCGGCTGAGTGCGTCTGCGGGTTGCTTTTGCCTCACCGGTGCTTGATATCTTAGTCAAACCTGGATTCAAGGAACTCCATCCATCTGGTTTGATGTCATCTGAGGTTCGACCGCGTCCTCAAATATTTCAGTGCATGTTGGTCGGTGCGCGTGATGCATCGGCGGCATTCCAAAAAGCACCGCCATGTCTTAAATGCATGTACAACCGCCAACATCTCCTTATCATGTACGGCGTAGCTGAATTGCGTTCCGCACAGCTTTCTTGACATGTATGCGACCGGTTGCTCTCCGTTGCCATGGTCTTGCAAAAGGACTGCGTCAATGGCTTGATCTGAAGCATCTGTAGCCATGATATAGTCTACCGTTGGATCGGCTAATCGTAGGGCTGGCACCGAGGTCAGAGCATTCCGCAAAGTGTTGAACGCTTTTTGGTTTCTCTCTTCCCACCGCCACTCATTTTCTTTTTGAGTGAGGTCGGGGAGAGGCCCTGAAACTTGGGCTTAATCCCGTACAAAGCATCGGTAGTAATCGCAGAAGCTAAGAAAAACTTGAACGACTCACACGTTGGTCAGCGTCGGCCAATGAGGGACTGCTGCCACTTATTTTTGGATCCATGGTGATCTGCCCACCGTTGATGATGTGATCCAAAATCTTGATTGAACAGCGACCGAAGTCGCACTTCGAGAGTTTTCTGAAAAAGTTCTCTCTTTGTAAAACTTCAAGAACTTTTCAAAGATGTCCATCGTGTGCCTCTGGGTGCGGATGTACACCAAGATGTCGTCAAGATACACCACGATGAAATCGTCGAGGTACGGGCGGAAAATATTTTTAATTGCCGCCATAAATTTTGTCGGGGCATTTGTAAGTCTGAACGGTATTACCTTGAACTCAAAATTCCCATTGCGAGTTAAGAACGCCGTCTTCTTGATGTCAGTGTCTGCCGCGTAAATCTCGTGATAACTGCTGTGTAGGTTGATTTTGGTAAAACATTTGAGCCCCTCGGGGTTGGTTGAAAATTTCGTTGGCTCGGGGATGAGGGTAGCGGTTCTTGATGCTAGCGTTGTTCAATGCCTGGAAATCCATGCACATCCGCATTTTGCTAGTTTTTTTTTTCATGAACGGTACAGGTGCGACATACGGTGATGTGGATGGGCGGATGAACCCTCGACCGAACATCTTGTCGAGCTGGCTTTTCAGCTCAGTCAATTTGTGATCCCTGATCCAACAGGCCCCTCAAACTGTGAGTCAACTGTCCAGTTTCAGCTCGATGCGATGGTCGATATCCCGTTGAGGTGGTAGGGTTTTTGGGAGTTCGTCGGGGAAGATGTCCGCAAACTCTTCGATGAGTGGTGTGAACTCTTCGGGTACCATCACGAACTTTGTTGATGCTGATGAGGCTGATGAAGTCGATGAGGGTGATGAGTCAGCTGCTACCACTTTCACTTCCTCCATTCGCTCGAGATGTACGAGCCTCACACGAGCTCCTTGCCGTATGCAGTATTTGGCCACATTGAGCGGTATTGGCTGTATAAGTTGTCGCTTTTCGGCTACCGCGGCTTCCTCTACTGCTCCCACCTATGCTCCTTCCTCCGTCGTCTTCCATCCCATATGAAAAAGTTTTTCTCGGCATTGTCGATTTCCATGTAGACGTTGCCGTTGTTCCAATCAACATGCGTGTTGTGTCGGTGCAGGAAATCTCGTCCGAGGATGATTTTGTGGTCATTTATTGGACAGGACCTTCAAACCGCTACAACCCATAGATCTCCTTACTTTTTGTCGTAGTGGTTCTCAGAGTCTCCATATTTGCAATCTTCCATCGATGGTTTTTCCTTCAAACACCCCTGGTTCAGTCTACAAACCCAGCTTGCGAGCCATGTCATTGCTTACAAAACTATGAGAAGCTCCTCCATCCAATAGTGCCAGTACCGCTAGACTTCTTGTTTAGTCGTCAAAATCGTGCTGGCATCACGCATGAGAACTCGTTCCAGTTGGTTGGTGGCATCAGCGCGTCTTGCCATTGCAGGTTGATTTTCTCCAAGGGTAAAACGCTTGCAGTCGGTGACCTGAGACGGGTGTCGTTGGCTGTCGATGCGGCCCTGCCGGTCTCCTACTGCCGTTGGATGGCCTTTAGATCAGACCACCAACTCAGTGTCGTGCCACACAAAAGGTTGACCCGAATTTTATTTTGATTGTCGTTGACCCCAATAGTGGTAAAATACACCTCCACACTCATCAGCCACATCCGAACCGTTGGTCCCTTTGAATGTGTAGGATTGAACGGTTCGGGAGGGGCCGGACGAATCTTGGTTACGCTCGAGAGTTGGATATTTCTCGCGCGAGCACTGCCTCTTGTGCACTTGCGTAGCAAAGAGCCTCCATCACGACACTGAGCTACTGGAGAAGCTGGCTGTTAATTCCCTCGAGCACAGAGATACGATTTGCCAGTACCCTGTTCATCTGCACCTGTCTTCCAGTGCCACCTGTCGTTCCTACTGTCGTCGTCGAGGCTATTGGTAGGGGCAGCTGGTTTACCGCCATAGGATCCACGCCCGGGTTGGTCGTCAGATTAATAGGAGTTGATCCAGCGGTTGCATAGCCTGCCACGCCATTGTTCGTTGCCGCTTCAGGGTTCGCGTGCATAGGCACATTGTACTCCTCCATTACCAAAGTCGCCTCTGAAGACCCGCTGCTGGCCATCGGGTACGCTCGCTTGCTTCATGTCGTAGTCGCAAATTCTACAAAGTCTTGATGTGCGAGATGTGCTGACGACTTGTGCGAGGTAGTCCTCCGGATGGATAAAGTCGTCGAATGCCTCTCCAACACTGCTATGCTCTGATACCAAGTGTTATGCCGAACGGAGTGTAGATGGTGAGCAGGTAGAAGTTGCGAGGAAAAACACGATTGATAATTTGGGACACGTGAGTAATTCATAATTAGCAGTAAGTGCACCTCGATGACAAGTGTCTAAAGGATTGAACATATATATGTGTGTATATATATATATATATATATATATATATATATAGTGTCAAATTACGGATGAGGTATATTCGGGGTCGTTGGGTCAGTCGTCGAGCGACGCATGTGGAGTCGAGTTGTGAGTGGTCGGATTCGAGAAGACCTTCCAAGAAGTCGGGGGGCTTCAAGGATTGACGGCGCAGATGTGAGATGCAGCTTTACCAATCTAGATATGTCTCGACATGTCAAGAAGTCGACCGAAAGTTCGTGAAATTGTTTTGAATGATTCTCGAAAGTGATCAAAGTTGTTAGAAAGTATGAGAAGGTTTGCAGGAGGACGAGGGCAGTTGGCCGGATTGTCCTCGACCATCAGAGTGAAAATCGAGGTCTCGATGTGCAGTCAGCTATTTGTGTAATGACAGAAATATCCACTCAGAAATATTAGGGAATTGTGTACGTCTGGTAAGTAACAACGATTGTGTGCTTCTTTGCGAGGTGGAGATTTTTGTGTGCTCGTACGACTGGAAAAATTTGTGTGCTACTTTAAAAACATTGCTAAAAATTCATTTTCCTCGACTGTGGCTGTGGCCTCGGCTGACCAGTCATGACTGAAACACATACGGACGGAGTATAATTTGGTGAGATAATCCTCTTTGGATGGACTTGTGAATTGCCCCAACATTTATGTTTGAAATGCACCTTGCCCCCAATTTGTAGATTCATCAGATAATGCCCCCGATTTGCCTCCAAACGTCATTTCGACCCTGATTTTATGTCAATGCAATGTAACATATATGCCTCGTCAGAATTCTGACATCAACATGCCCATCAAGTAATAAAAAAAACCCCTCTTCTGAGGGATTTATGGCTGTTGAAGGGGGCATTTAGTGTGTGGTTTGAATGGGCGGTCCAAAAGTCCCCATGTGTTTAAAACAAACCTGTAATGACCCGCTACCGCGGGGCCTAGCAGAAGCCTACACAAAACTAAAGCCCTAAAACCCCCAATATAATTCAGGGTGTGGCCTGATTATAGTATGCATCATGATCGAGATGCATACCATAATCAAACTACACCCCAAATTGCGATTCTCGCGTGGGAGTGATGACCCCATGATGAGCGGTGGCGACCAACAATGTGACTCGCTCTATTGTGTCTTGTTTTTAAGGCATTCCGTTCATTTGTTGTCCAAAGTGGGGGCATGGGACCAATTCAACCCATCCTGTTTTCCTCGCTGTCCTTATGAGGGATGATAGGTCGCCGAAGGCTACCAGCGTTTGAGCCTATCTGATTCCTCATCGACGAGAGACTCAAACCTGGCGAAGGTGTTTGAAGTCATAAGCCGACCAGAATGGCTAGACGGCTTGTTAATCCTTCACCAACACTGCACGGAGTTCAATGTTTGACAATGGTTTGATTGAAGGATTTTTTTTCTTACGTTTTCTAGGGTCATATGCCAGTGCTAACCTATTTGAAGTTACATCTTAAGTTAGGTCTGTTGGTTGTGTGTCAGTACCACATGGTTACCTCTAGCCTCGTTGCACACTCACCTCACTGATGCAGGTGACTAACCCAAGGGAGACAACGTTGCACACTCTGCGATTATGATGACGTGATCATACGACAATCCAACCCCTTCAGCCAAGAAACCAGCAGGCTTCCTCAGCATTGCATGATCTCGTGTCTTGGCCACATACGTGACCTCTTGCTTTTTTTGCATACTTGACGTGGAGTAAGCCGGGTGCTCGTCCAAACCTATTTTCTGCCGGCTGCTTTGCTGGCATTACATTGGACAAGGTTACTCACAAACTTTGTAGGTGCTGGTTTGAAACCACCACTGTTGAGGGTAGCGAGGATGGATCACATCTATGACTTGTGACCTGTTTCTCACCTTGTTGCTCGTTAGGCTTGGCCCGTAACTTTGCGTGGTCTTCTCACGCCATGGCGCCATAAGTCTCATGGTTACCTACATGTTTTGCATTGCTTTCTCGCGCCCCGAGTCCATGTATTTGTATCAGAGCAGGGTTGCAAGAGAAGCCTAGAGCACACGGTCCTAGCCGTGGATCTCTCACCGCCACTGCCACCTCCACCGCCGCCGCCTCTGCTTCTATCACTATTCATCTGCACCTGGCATGCAGCAGCAGCTTTCTTGGTATTAGCGCTCCTGGGCTCTGCAGTCTAATGCTTTACTACTCTCCGCTCCTTGCGCTCATTCTAGTCCAGCGGGCTAAATCATACCTGCGACCGCTATCGCGTCATCCGCCTCAATGTAACAAGAATTTACAAATCCTGCAATGACTGGGGTCCAGGCCACTGCTCTACTATAGCATTGGAGTTGCTTAAGAGTGGCAACAGTTGCAGCACTAGCCCCTACATCAATTGCCACCGCAGGTTCAACAGCAGAAGTTGTATCTTTACCTGCTTCGACCCCAATACTTCCTCAACAACATTTGACATTGCTCCTATCCTCAACTTCATCGCAACTATCATAGTAGTCTTCGGTACTGCCGTCCACAACGGCAGTTGCAACAGTAGCACTTGTATAATGACGGCGACATTGCTTATAGCCACCTACTCGACGGCACTAGCTGTAGCTCCACCCTGCCGTTCATCTCCTGGGTATTACAACTTTTGCACTGTCGCAAGGGCAGAAGCGCAACAGCCGCATACCGACTGTGCTTGCGACAACGGCGACAGTCCCGGCAGCAGGCTGGCACTCTCAGTCCACCACCACAGTGCATGGACAGCACCACACTGGTGGTACCAGCAGACACGCTGGCATCCCCCGAGACAGCAGGCGCATTGCTGTTTAGACTATACTATGAGGGACGGCCGGGGCAGCGCCGCATGCGCTCGCGTCCAGGTGGAGGCAGCTATGGAGCCGTGTCTCTGCCATCCCAACCAGAGGATACAATACATCAGAGCTCAATAAACGTCTCTCCCCACTTCTCCTGGGATGGATCCACAACCACGCATCGCCCCTATAGAAGACATCACCATAACCCATATGTATGTTGCATTTGTAGAGGACATCACTATGCTTTCAAAACACACTCGCACGTACAACCTTTGCGGTCATAAACGACGTAACTGCAGCAGCAGCTAGGGCTTTGGGTGCTCGTGCCTCAACGTCAGTTAGCAGAGCAACTAAAGGCTACACAGAGGCAACAGTGGTAGTTGGCTCCATTGCTATTGTTGTTGCGGACATATGCACGTGCATTTCAGCAGCTACATCCATCGTTGCATTAGCTACCACATCCATAGCATCCGCCACGACAGATGCCGCGTCATTGATCTACACCTCAACAGCTACAACTGTCACATCTGTGTCATCAGCTCCATTGGCCGTCTCTAGTATTGTCACCTTCCTCATCTTTTTCACAACTGTCTTCACCACGCTAGGCACCGCGTTCACCACAGGCACACTTTTCCTAGTGGTCCCATGTGCTTCAATTTTCTCTATTCTGGCTGCAACCTCTATTACCACCGTTCCTTCGCTTCTTGTATTCCTACGAATCCGTCCCCTCTCGTAGCCTTGTGAGTTGTCTATTGCATATTCATTTACTGCTGTTCTCTTCTTTTCTCTTCCTGCGGTTGCTTCTCGTGTATGACATGGGGTGGGTTGTCCTACAACACTTCTACCACGTGCCTAAGGCACTCCCATTTTTTCCCACGCCCACTGGGGTGGGAAAAAATCTGCCAAAATCTCTCCGGTAGAGCCCCACAGTCTTCACCATGCTGGTGACAACGGGGCAATCATCGCAGACCTACAGCGCCAATTGAACCTTGCACGTGAGGCTCAGTGGGAGGCTGAAGATCACTTCAAAGTCACGAATGATAATCACAATTCTTTTGCTGATGAATTCATTCCCATTGTGCTCAAGCGTCTCCCTAATGTGTCTGTCTCGTCCTCTTGCACTCCTGCTAGGACCAGTGCTGGTGCCTCTTACACGCCGTCTGTTGTTATCACCGTTGCCACAGATCCTGCCGATTTCCCTCCTGCTTTCACTCCCATCGCTGCCCAATGATGCACTCCACAAGTACAAGGGGAGACTCACGGCAAAGGGGTTCTCCCAGGTCCCAAGCATTGATTTTGACGAGACATTTGTACCAGTCGGGAGATACATTACAGCCAGAGCATTTTTTAGTCTTGTAGGCCACCATGACTGGGAGCTAGAAGAGATGGACTTGAACAACACATTCTTGCTCAGACAATTGGTTGAGGAGATCTACATGGTTCAACCTCCCGGCTTTTCTGGTGACACTGACCGAGTCTGGCGATCGTGGAAGACCCTCAATGGCCTGTAACATTCACCTCGGTGCTGGAACCCAGAGATCACGTCCACTCTCAAGAAAGGAGGCTACCGATTAAGTATGGTGGATCCTTCACTCTTTGTCATCCCACTTTTTTGTTTGTTTGTGGTTGTCCTTCTCTATGTGGATGGTTTTGTTGATAGCATTGCACAGCTAGGATAATGTCAAAACGCTCTTGTAGTCCACGTATCAGATGAAAGACCTAGGGCTTGCTCGCGTCTCCTTGGGCATGGAGCTTGAGCACGATCACTCTTATCACACTCTTCATTTCCACCAAGCTATGTATGTCCGCAGCTAGGGGGAGCGCTTTGCCACCCTACTCGAGTCCACATCCACAGCGTCGACAACTATGACCTCAGCTGGGTAGAGGTTGCTGAAGACACGAAATGTGTTGAAGCTGGGATGGGGGACTATCTTCATGTCACCGGGTCGCTCGTATATCTAGCGATGTCAACTAGGACAGATGTTTCCTTCTCTGTGCACTTCTTGCCACAGTTTGCACACTATCCTAGGGCACAACACATAGAGGTTACATTACGTGTTGTCAAGCATGCCCTCTCCATTGCTCGGATTGGTCTGTGTTATTTGGCACAACTGTCAATTGTAGTCTATGGCTACACAAATAGCGACTGGGCCCATGACACCGATGCCCGCAGCTGTACTTGCTACATCTTCCTTGTTGGCGGGACTGCTGTATCGTGGAAGAGTGGTAAGCTGGGCTGCGTGGCACGTAGCTCTAGTGAGGCACAGTATGTTGCTCTAGGTGCAGGCACCTATGAGATTGTTTGGCTATGTTGCTTGCTTCAGCAACTATATGTCCTATCTACTGCATTTCATTGTGCTGTGATAACCAAAGCACCAAGGCCATTGCCAAAAATGATGGCATGAATCATACACACACACACACACACACACACACACACACACACACACACACACACACACACACACACGGATCATATCAATATTGAGCATCATTTTGAGCGTGAACGCGTGGTTGCAGGTGATGTCCGGGTCATTTCGGTTGACACTTGATAGCAGGGAGCTGACTTCCTCACAAAGGCAGTGGATAATAACGTCTTCNTATCTACTGCATTTCATTGTGCTGTGATAACCAAAGCACCAAGGCCATTGCCAAAAATGATGGCATGAATCATACACACACACACACACACACACACACACACACGGATCATATCAATATTGAGCATCATTTTGAGCGTGAACGCGTGGTTGCAGGTGATGTCCGGGTCATTTCGGTTGACACTTGATAGCAGGGAGCTGACTTCCTCACAAAGGCAGTGGATAATAACGTCTTCCAGGAAGCTCTACATGCTGTTGTACTGTTGTGTTTGCGTGGTGATCCTGGATGAATGTCAGTCTCCTGTGTGTGCACAGTCGTATGTCACATCTTGTGAAGCTTCTGTGTGCTTGTGAGTCTGTGCTTGTGTGCGTCGGAGGTCATGGAGGAGTGTTGGTTTATATGCCACAGGCAAGTTCTGACCTCTGGCATCGTTACACACTCACCTCAGTGATGTAGGTGATTGATGCTGTGTGACACTGGCGCTGGCTTCATGACGTACATGAGGGTAGCACATGGGTGTGCACAAGGAGGTGATCCAGAGCCACCGTTGAAGGGTCCTACGTCAGTGTAAATACTACAAGCTCAAAATATTTGACTTGAATTATTATGGACACCAGGTTTCCTAGTGTTGGGGGGGGGGGGGGGGGGGGTAGTTGGGCTACTCCTCCCAGACCATGCACTGTCAGTTTACTATCCAGGTGCATGCTTGCAGGTTTCTGAAAAAAGAACAGGTTCTAGTTTAGTATCCACCAGGCCTGGGGTGCAATCAAGGGTGAGCTCGCTGCTTGCCCGCTTTGTACCCCGCTGCCTGCATGTAAGAGATTCGTCTATTGTATCTCGCCACCTTTTCAACTCCAATGATTTTTTTCTTGACCAAAAACCCCATTCATTGTGTTTTCCTCCTAATGACGTGCATTCCACTTGCACCTCCCTCGTGTTCCCTTGCACGAGGCGTTTCCGACTATAATTGGCTGCTTCGAGAAGCTCCGCCAAGAAGTCCGGGGATTTGAGATAATCGAGGTGCGGTTCTACAAAAGTCCAGCGCCATCAATAAGTCAACCGAATTGTATCAAAACATCAATACGGTTGGTGATACTTCTGGGGATCATTCTGGAAAGTGGCAGAAGTTGTCAAACCTTCTGGAACGGAACACCTGAGGTTGGGACAGGTGGCCAAAATGCAGTCTGCCGATTGTTGTAAAAATCTTGAGGTCGACGCGCAGTAGGCCACAAATATATGAAGACAAAAATACCCACTCTTGGATTTTAGGTACTTGTGTACATGAAGAACTTACCACATAAGACTTCCTTCCTATACATCTTCAAAAATTTCACAGGTTTTATTACAGGCGGAATGACTATATTCCCCTGGCTTTAGAGAAGATGCCCCATTACCCCCTTTTTCGGAAAAAGAAGGCCCCATTCACCCCTTCCGCGGGACAAAAAGTCCCATTCGCCCTTGCGTCAGAACTATATGACTCATCCATCCCTGCCTCATAACAACAAGCCCCATTCACCCCTATCTAAAAAAAAAGCCTTATCCATCCCTTATTCTTGTCGAGGTGATGGTATGTTGTTAACTTTATACAATGGAAGGGTGAATTGGTCATGTTCTTACACTTTTCATCATTTTCAGACATCGTTTGTCCATGCATACGTCACGCATGTACGTATGTATATGTACATGAACACGTACAGTTTGATGGAATTATTGTATTGTGTTCATGGGGGTATATACCTTTTGCCTTTATATTGAAGCTCCTTTCGCTTGCTTACATTCACCTGCGCGAATAACGAGATGGACGTGTTGTGAAAAAGAAGTTTAGCTTTGTTACACGGAAACAAGCCTGTGACGATTTCTTCCCATGAGCTGGCAGGTGTACGTGTCGTAGCATGCATGCATGCTCCCGAACCAAAGTGCTTGCAAAGCTTGCTCAGTTCATGATGACAGGCCAATAGGATTGCAGCGTTGTACACGTCGACAATTGGCACTCTGCCAACTTCCATGAGATACCTTCCTGAGCGTTCTCGGTCACATGTCCCAGTCACATTGTTGCAACTGCCAGTCTCCAAAGACATGCGCAAGGGTACAAGGTTGCACGGTCAAAAGTACCTTACCACGGAAAATGTCCTCGTCCCTGTGCGGTCTGTCATACTAGGATAGTCCGGGGAGTGGGCGCGATGTGCTGCCGCTATGGCTCAGCTCCGGGTCCAGTCTCATTCATTCTTGCTTGCTCGTCGTTCACACCATCACGTTCACCATCAGGCATGCCCTTACTGTAACTGTGTCCTGCGTGACTGCGGTATGGTTGGCAAAGTCGTAGACAAGACCGGTGAGTCTCGTTAGGCGGGTAGATGGGATATACTGCATGCTACATTGTGGAAAAAAAGCCCACCATTTCAGATGGCTTCCCAATTTCAGGCGTGGCGTCTGGCTATGAGACCAAGTCCTTCTGAGAACGATCTGTCCTCCTCTCTAAAACTTACTATGTCAGTGGAATCTAAGACTCTTGCTTCTCACGTTGATTCCTGTGACTCACCTCACAGGTTTAAATCCCCCCATGAGAAATGTTCCCCAAAGGCTACCCCGCCTATTTGCCCCTTCTTGGGCTACCCCGCCCATTTACCCCCAAACCTACTCCATGCATTATCCCATCTAGGGACTGCCCCACCTTGTCCCTCTTCCCCAACAGGCTACACCACTACTTCACCCCGCATTATCCTTTCTCCAAATCTGGGCAACCTCACCTTCCCATCACCACACCTCCCCACCACCTCACCTTCCTACCACCTCACCTTCCCACCACATCACCTTCCCACCACCTCACTTCCCCACCTCACCTTTCCAACACCTCACCTCCCCACCTCACCTTCCCACCACCTGACCTCCCCACATCAACTCCACACCTCACCTCCTCCCCACCTCACCTTCTCACCACCTCACCTCCCCACCACCTCACCTTCCCACCACCTCACCTTCCCACCACATCACCTTCCCACCACCTCACTTCCCCACCTCACCTTTCCAACACCTCACCTCCCCACCTCACCTTCCCACCACCTGACCTCCCCACATCAACTCCACACCTCACCTCCTCCCCACCTCACCTTCTCACCACCTCACCTCCTCACCACCTCACCTTCACAGCACCTCACCTCACCCCACTTGCTGTTTAGCTTCTTTTTTTACTACTTAGGCCACAAGTTTTCCTAGCTCTCACTGATTCATTCAATCTAACACATTCATTGTGTCCTCATTCTCGACATGGTATCAGAGCTCAAGTGACCCTCCTGTCGCCTCCATCCGCCGTCTCCACCACGGCCATAACTTTGCTCCAGCACACGTCCATCACGAGCGTTTCGTCGTCCGCGTTTCAAAGCCAATTCTGGCTGGAGCTAATTGCAGTTGACCTCCCCATCTACCTTTCTACCGCAAAAAAATCCATTTTCAGGATTTGCCTCAACATCGGCCATTTTCTGTCCACGACTTCCATCGTGGGTGTTTTGCTTTCGATCCTCTCACTCCAATTCTTTTTGGAGCTATTTGGAGTCGAACTCTCCCTCTACCTTTTCATCACCAAAAAATCCGTTTTTGGATTCTCCCTCGGCTCTCCCAGACATCGCCAGATTTCTGCCAACCTCATGCGTCATGAGCATTTCGCCTTCGGTGCTCCCACTCCAAAAATTGCTGCCCCCCCTCCTAGCTGGCCTCCTCTCCCACCTTTCCATCACAAAAAATATTACAAAGGACACTTCTCACTTTTTTTCTCCCCGGCTGTCCATCCGCCTTCTTTTAACTCTTCCTTCATGGCCTCCGTTGCCGCCATGGGTGACTCTCTCCTTGCCGTCCTGAAACTCGCCACCAAGCATCAACACCAAGGCGCGGCGATGAACCTCCACGCACCGCCGCTTCCTTCCGGTGACACCTCCATCTATGCCTCTCCCATCCGCCCCAACAAGTTTCCGACGTGTCAATATGCACCTCTCCATGGCCCGCTCAAGGGCACGGTGTGCGGTGGCCTCAACCACCCTCAGTCCACGTGTGGCCATGCCCACACCGACCAGTGGCTTGCGGCAACGCCCAACCGCAAGTAAAACGACCGTCACCGTTGGGCGGACATATGCTCCAAGGCTCGCAGCAACCGCCAAGCTTCATGGAAGTCCCCCTCCGTTGTAGGCTATGTGGCCCCGGTAGCTAGCACTTCCCTCCCTCTTGTTCATGACATCAACGCAGGATTTCTGATGTACTCCGTGTCTCCCTCTCTCTTTACCGAACAAACACTCAACTCCGGTGCGGCAACCCACACTCTTTGAGATGCCGATCACATCTCTCCACTGTCCTCCCCCGTCACAATCAATGGGGCCACCACCTCCATGAGTGCCACGTGTCATTCCCAAGCCACCCTCTCATCACCCGCTGCCCCTCATAGATCTATCTCTGGCCTCCATGTTTCCTCCCTTCGCACCAATCTCCTCTCGGTTCGCCAACTCCAACAAGAGGGTGTCACTATTACCTTTACCGCCTTTGGCACCAAATGTCATCTCATTTCCTCCTCCGGATCTCATCTCACCACCTTCCGCCTCTCAAACAACCTCTACCGCCTCTCTGCTCCTCACTCACAACCCGTCCTTGCCGCATCTCCCTCTCTGACTTGCTTGTGTTGTCACATCTCAACCCTCTCATCCTCCACCATCACTGACTTTGCCATCCAAAATTTGCCGTCCTCCAACACCAATATGGTCATCGGTCTCCCGCGTATCCCACCTATTCCCACTCTCCCCGCTCCCACTTGTCCCTCTTGCACCCTCAGCAAGCTCAAAGCCACCTCCCATCCTCCTCACCCCTCCCGTGCCCCTGAGCCTCTTGACTTGGTCCACCTTGACCTTGTCGGCCCGATTCACCGCACCTCTCTCCAAGGTCACTCCTAATTCCTCACTATCGTTGATGAATCTACTTGCTTTGGAACTGGAGTCCCGCTCGCCTCCAAATCAGATGCACGGGATACTTTCCTTGCATGGGCAAACCATGCATCCGCCTGATTTGGGTGCAACATTCTCCATCTTTGCTCCGACCGTGGAGGTGAATTCCTCTCCACTCTCCTTTCCGAGTATTGTGACCACCACGTCATTGACCATCAACTCACTCTTCCCAAATCACCCAAACAAAATGGCGTTGCCGAACGCTGCAATGACATCCTCCTCGCCATCATCTGCACACTCCTTGCTCATGCTTCAGCACCAAAATGATCTTGGGCGTACGCTTTCCCTTATGCCTCCGACGTCCACAACCTCTACCCTTCCTCTATTCTTCCAGATGTTACTCCATGGGAGGTGTGGTTCGGTAAGAAACCGGACGTCTCCAATCTTTGCGTTTGGGGTTCTACGGCGTACGTCTCCTCAAAAAGTACCAATGCTCACAGCAACAAACTTCCAAGGTTGACCCACGCGCTGCCCCTAACATATTTGTGGGCGTTGCTCCAAATTCGACTGGCTACGTGTTGCTTGACCCCGCCACCAGACAAGAGACGCATAGCATTGATGCCGCCTTTGATGAAACCCTCCCCTTCCTCCCCGCTACCTCTCACTCCACACCCGCTCTTGAGTGAGCCTACTTCGATGTCCTCCCCTCTCCGCCGCCTCTCCCGGCCCCATCCTCTACGACTCCGAGCCCTTTCTCCACTTCCTCCCTTGCCGGTTCACCCCCTCCTCCTCCCTCTACCTCACATCCATCCTCCCCTCCCGGATTCCCCATTCTTCCTCCTCCCTCTCCTCCCAACTCTCCTCCTATGTCTGTGGTTCCTCCCCCTCCCCCTCTCCCTCCCACTCCCCCTCCCCCTCC
>SZWC01000109.1:490472-531068 GCA_023375785.1 Penium margaritaceum | reverse complement strand
AAGAGAACGGTACTTGGCAGCTGATTGATAGGCCGGAGGGCGCAAAAATCATCGGCTCCAAGTGGATCTTCAAGAAGAAGCTCACCAAGGAGGGGAAAGTGGAGCGGTACAAGGCGCGGCTGGTCGCGAAGGGGTACGCCCAACGAAAGGGTGAACACTACGAAGAAACCTTCGCACCGGTGGCGAAGTTCGCCTCCATCCGTTCCATCCTCTCGGTGGCGGCGGCGCGCGACTACGAAGTCCACCAAATGGACGTGAAAACCGCGTTTCTCAACGGCGACCTGGACAAGGAGGTCCTCATGGAGGTGCCGGAGGGAGTGGACGCGCCGCCAGGGAAGGTGTGCCGGCTTCGCAAGGCGCTCTACGGACTGAAGCAAGCGCCACTCATGTGGTACCTGAAAATGGACGGCTTCATGGCCGAGCTTGGCTTCAAGCGCTGCGAGGCGGATCACAGCGTGTACGTGCGGAAGCAGCCGGGGTTGCACCAGATCGTGGCACTCTACGTCGATGATCTCATCCTCGTGTCGTCGGACATGGAGGAGTTGGTGAACCTGAAACGGCAGCTGGGCGGTCGGTTCAAAATGACCGACATGGGTGAGCTCGAGTACTACCTCGGCGTCACCATCAAGAGGGATCGCAAGGCACGCACGCTCAAGATGGGGCAGGCAAAGTACGTGCAAGAGGTACTCCGCCGCTACAACATGGAGGAGTGCAATCCCATCGGCACACCCATGACCACCACGTGTGAGCTGAGCTCGAGCATGGGCCCGAGCACGGACGAGGAGAAGGAGGAGATGGTAGGTGTGCCATACCAGTCAGCTGTGGGGAGCATCATGTACGCCATGGTGGCGACGCGGCCCGACCTGGCCTTCGCGGAGGGCCAAGTGAGCCGCTACGTGGCTGACCCCGGGCCGCTGCATTGGCAAGCGGTAAAGCGGATCCTCCGCTATCTCAAGGCGACAAAACAGTCGCGGCTCATGTTTGGAGGGGGAGCGCGTGACGACTCCCTCGAGTTGGTCGGCTACTCCGATGTCGACTGGGCTGGTGATGTGGATGACAGAAAATCAACGTCGGGGTACGTGTTTGTGCTTGGTGGTGCAGCAGTTTCATGGGCAAGCAGGAAGCAGGACTGCGTGGCGCTGTCCAGCACCGAAGCGGAGTACATCGCGCTCGCAGAAGCCGCAAAGGAGGCGGTGTGGCTGCGGCGGCTGCTAAAGGAGATCGGCGTGCCGCAAAGGAAGCCGACGGTGCTCAACGTTGACAACATGAGTGCCATCAGTCTGACCCAGAACCCGGTGCTGCACAGGAGGACCAAGCACATCGAGATCCGTCATCACTACGCGCGGGACTTGGTGGCGAAGGGAGATGCAGCTATTGTGCACTGTGGCACTAAGCGCATGCTCGCCGATGCCATGACCAAGGCACAGCCCAAGGACAGGCACGACGCGATCTGCATGGAGCTCGGTCTGCGCTGTGAAGTTTAAAATGCTACAGGTTCCAAGGACAGGGCATCAAGGCTGCGGTGCAAGGGGGAGATTGTTGACATGGTGTGCCCCTTGCCATGAGTGCCGTTAAGTGTACTCCCTGGTTCGACCACTGAGGAGTGGTCGAACACCTGATCTGACTTTAGATTTGGATTCCTTGGATTTTTTTCCATGCAGGATCGAGCTTTGAATCGCTCGATTTGAGTGAGTATTCAGAAAGTTAGCCTAGCCCGAAAATCGGGTGTTGGGCGTGTGGAATCTGGTACCCGACATAGGTGGCGGGATAATCCACCGCCAGTGATCCTAGTTCGTCTCCAATAGGCTCCAAAGGCACATGGGCCATGAAGGAATGAATGTGGATGGTCCCCTGGACCAAGGCAAGCCCCCCCCCACGTTGGGATGACAGGAAGGGCGCTTCGACAGGCCACCGTCGAAGCGCCTCCCTTCACTCCCGTTCGTGGGCATGGTGGGCGGCTCGACTCCACCAAGGGTTACTTCGATGGCCGTAGCAGGGGCTCTACTGCTCCGATTTGGGCGTGCTTGGATGCGTTGGAAAGCTAAGATCACAGGCTATAAGAATCTGATGTAATATCACTATGCCAAGCAACAAAATCGTGTTTCGATTCAGTTCTACTGAATGCGACGTGTTCTGCCCACTCACATCCGTGATCCTTGTGCTCCACACTCTTCACCATTGGTGTCCATTGGCTGCCCAAACCTTGGTAGCGTGAACCAGTGAGAGCCAGGCATCCTTGAGGGTGCCTCTACACCCACTAGAGCCAACATAACCCTCCATCAAAGGACACATCAGGCACGTTTGATGATGTGATGTCTTGGTTGGAGCGGGTTTGGAATGATGACTGGTTTCAGAGGAGGTTGGACGAGTGGGATGCCCTCCCACAAAACCAACTCCCTGTTGAGCCACCCCGTGCTCCTGCCTCTCCGGATGTCCGAGAAGCCCGGCCGGTTAGGTATAGCATAGGGCGCCGTCACGTCGTGTCCCTCCCACATGGAAATCTCAGTATTTGCTGTTTGTTTCCTGGTAGTTTGTTATCTTTTGTCTTCCTACCTACATGGCGAACGGTTGTACTCGTGTTAAACTTGACAATCCTGCCATATGTCTTATTATTTCTTCTTTTGGATAGGTGAATCAGACGATGAGCCATGTCACACCCGTAAGAAGCACAAGGAGATGGGGAAGGAACCGAAGGAGTGCATGGTTTTCAACAACATGAATGCCGCTCGTGCCTACGTTGAGGACTACGCGGTTGACATCCGCTTTGGTTTGAAGTGGATCCATAGTAAGCGAGTGTCTTTCCACGTGACCTGTGCTGAAGCCAAGACAAAGGGTTGTACCTGGCTGCCCCGCGCCCACATCACCAGCAATTTCATACACGTGACCGTGTCCCACTACTCTGACGGCCAGCGCTGCGTGTCAAGCATCGCCCGTTGGAATCCAGTACGGAATAAAGACTAGGCTACCCACAAACATTCTAAGGGGTTGTACCACGGCCCTACAACTTCCACCGCCACATTGTGCCATGTGCTCCATGAATGAACCGGGGTGAAAATCTCCAAGACACTCTCTACCACGCCAAGTCACAGGCCCAAGAAAAGTTGATGGACAAGAAGAGCGACACGTGGAGCCTATTTCCCTCATACATGAAAATGGAAGAATTCTCCTTTTTTCTGGCCTGACCAACTGTGAGCCTTATCATTTGATAAGGCTTGCTCGAGTTGACCCGACTACACATGTCCTTGTGCACAAGGACAAAAGTGGTGCCTTCCCGTGGACGTTCATGTCTCCTGGAGCAGCAGAAAGTGGGTTTCAGCACAGTCGCGAGATTGTTACTATGGATGCCACTTTCTTGAAGAATGGTCTCAAGAAGGTGCTCTTGCCCGCTTAGTTCTTTGATGCTAGCAACCATGCCGTGCCCATGGCCTGGGCCATGGCACCAACGGAGGACAAGAAGGCGTGGTTTTTTTTTTGTGCCCAGATTGCTCTGGCCTATCCCACTGCTGCCCAGGCAGGTTGCTACATCATCATAGACAGGGAAAAGGGACTGGAGAAGGCAGTGCAGAAGCACTTGACTGGTTCAATGCACACCTTCTGCGCATGGCACATTACAGAGAGTGTACACACCAGCTATAGGAAGAAGGCAGCACACTAGAAGTACAAGTGTGCCCGTGCATTGAACTTGGAATAGTGGGAGAAGGCCACAACACACCTGCGCCTAGTGAGTCCGTCAGCCTATACATACCTATTTGGGAGGGAGGGGAAGGATGGGGTGATTATAGGAGGAGTGTCACTTGAAAAGTGGACTTGAATCTACTGCCTCTTGGAAAGAAGTGGCCACACAACATCTAATGCTGCTGAGAGCTCGAACACCCGCAACGCTGCACACAAGAGTCTGTACCTATACGAGTAATTCGTGTCAATTTACCTTTTTGTGTAGCGTCTTTTTTGCACCCTTCGTAGTCAGGTTGCAAATGCAAAGGACGCGCTGGCGCCATCAGAGGCCGACCGCCACCTCAACTGCCTAGCGATGGCACGTGAGTACACAGTGAAGGAAGAAGGGCATAACACCACAACAGTGACAGGGCTAACTAACAACCACGTACAAGTGTCCCTTCTTGAAACGTCATTCAGGTCTAGCCGCTAGAAGGAGTATGGCCTGCTCTGTCAGCATGCCTTTACAAGCCTGACAAAGCGACACAATGTAGAGAACCTGACGGACCCTTTCCTAACCTGCATGGCATTCTGTCGTGCATACGCCACCCCATTACCGGCCCCAGTGGTGAGAAACATAAGGCCGGTTGAACCGGCCTGGCTGCAACAAGGACCACGACGTAGAAAGTGGCGACACTGTTCCGCCAAAAAGGACTGCGAGATATGGCACAAAAAGAACTTCATCTGCCCGCACTGTGAAAAGAAGGGCCACACAAAGTCAAGGTGCGAGAACCCTCCTGCACTAAGCCCTGCCCAGGCGGCGGCCTAGTACGATGGTGGTCTTGCTGCTACTGCACATTGAGCCGCACTGAAAGCACGTACCAATGCATTTCTGGGTGGAGGTCCACCACATGCTGAGTACGGTGCACATGACATGGAGTACGACCTCAAGATTCCGCCTCGGGATGCATCAGATGTTTAGGATGATGGGTTTGAGAGTGATGAATCTGGTGCTTACTCCCCTCTTGGTGGTGATTTTGGTGAGACGGTTACGCAGGATGAGCACACTGAGCAGCTGGATGAGGAGAAGAGGGAGTTGCAGGAGACATACAAAGAAGACCCAGAGGAGGCAGAGTGAGGTACGCATGCATATTGCACTGATGTTGTGTTCATCCATGCTTTGTGTGCTGTTGGCAAAGTTGTCTTGTACTTTCGGTGGTTTCACTAACACAACTTTTTGTTTCTGTGCAGGATGAAGCACGCTGGTCTCTGGAGTTCGAGCAGACTCTTCTCTCAAGCGCAGCAGACTCCAAACATAAGGGGGGATTTCAAGTTAGGCAGAGGGTCACGGTTAGGCTGATAGGGCCAAGGTCAGCAGGTCCTGGTAGGATGGGGGGGCGTAGGGTTTTGCTTCCTGGAAGCAAAGATGACGCCCAAGTGTCTGACAATGAGACGGACGTATTCTACGATGCAGAGCACTGTCAACCATGGGAGAGGCTGTGCCCCGTGAGTGACATTGTTCACTTTCTCGAAGGGTTGAGTCGAGAGTTGTTCAAAGAGTACACATATCCAACCTTCAGTGTATGTACTCATTCCTGATGCATGTTCTGTTCATGAACAATTTCAACTAATCTCTTTCACAGTTCATGTTTTGGATACACGTGAAAAAGGCCGCTTCTGTGCATTGCTCAGAATACATTCAATTTCATTTCACGTGCTACACAACATGCTTCACCCAAGGATGAACTCGCTCTTAGCATGACACATGCTGAGCACATCTTCAGTCTCTGCTCAATGTGGCACACCCTGAACATGTGTATGAAATGCCTAAAGAAGAAGAGACATTCAAGAACATCTATCTATGTTGAATATCGTATATGCATGTAAGCAACGTGTTCACACTATGTTTACCCAGAGCCTACAAATCGATGTGCATGACAAAGTGTTTGGTGTCCAATACAGAGGACAATGTGCACTTGATGCCAGGAATTTGATGCACATGTCATCAATACTTGTGTATGCACTGCCAAGTAATGTGCTGATATGTGAACAAGTAACATGTTTCTACACCCACTTCGTGCCATTCTGACACGTATAATGTGATTCTTCTTATAGACTTTGGTAACAACTGAGTGGGTATTTGGCTCATTTTATGTCAACTAATTACCACTAGGTACATGATCTGTCGTTCGTGTTTTTTTCTGAAATGATTGAACTAATGTATCCTCCATATTGGGTAAATAAATGAAAGTTGTACAAGTGTTGTAAATGCTAAGTACGGCCACAAGACCAAGTCCATGTACTGCATGACCATTCTTCCTCTATCATCACATCCATGAACGAGAAAATGGCAACAACGACACCCATGGCTCCCAATCTGGTGGGCAGTAAAACAGGCGATCATGGGGTGTCCACTTGCCCAAGTGCCACCACATGGTGTATGGATCGTCGGGTGGCTTTGCGTTCGTCATGTCTCATTCGCGCTTCATCACAGCCCACTGGGCCACCACAGTGTCGTGGTCCAAGGGGGGAGGGGAATGGATGATGGTTCCCCAAGGACCTACATGAGGTTGTCATGGCATCGACCAGCACTGCAAAGGCGGAAGATGACACTTATTTCCAAGATGAGGCATGTCGGAAAACAGTTTGCAACATACAAACGAGTACGCGAGGTAGGACGCAATGGGATGCGGTCGTATCCGTTATATGTGTAGTCCATACTTATGTGTTTGACGCTGCAAACAATAAAACTAAGACTTGTACCGCTTTGAGTGTTAGAATAGTGTCACTCGACATGGGCACCGGTCAAGTGCGGCCTACCACACACCGAGGCAGGGAGGTGCATTGACGAGTCCCATCCCGAGCCTCTGCCCAGACAAGGCTTTTACGTTTGGTAGAAAATGTCTAAGTTAGGGTTCTGTTCTGATGGACGTTAACATGTACGCCACCTCCACTGGGTATATTATGATTACTTTCAACACTTTCCAAATGTTTGACTTAAACTTGAGTGCTGTTATGCCGAACGGAGCGTAGGTGGTGAATAGGTAGAAGTTGCGAGGCGGAACATGTTTGAGAATTTGGGACACTTGAGCAATCTATAATTTGTGATAAGTTTACTTCGATGAAAAGTGTCAAAATAATCAAACACATGCAAACAAGTGTCGAGTTACAAATTAGACGTAGTCCGGGCCGTTGGGTCGATCGTCAAGCGGCGCGTGTGGAGTCACATCATGAGTGGTCGGATCAAGAAGCTCCGCCGAGGAATCAGGGGGCTTCAAAGATTGACGACGAAGATGCAAGATGCATCTTTATCAATCTGGATATATCTCTATGCGTTGTGAAGTCAACCAAAAGGTCGTGACACTTCTATTGTTGATTCTCAAAAGTGGTCGAAGTTGTCAAAAGGTCCGTGAAGGTCCGTCGGGGGACGAGGACAGTTGGCCGAACTGCCCTCAACCGTCGGAGTGAAAATTGAGGTCTCGACGCGCAGTGTGTAATGACAGGAATGTCCACTTGGAGAGATTAGGTACTCTTGTATGGCTGGTACATAATATTCCCCCCCCCCCCCCCTTTTATCCGTGACGTCTCGGCGCACGTACAGATGTAGTCCGGTAACAGTGGTAGCATCCGTCGATTAGGTGATTGACATCTCGGAGGTTGTCGTAGGGTTCCACGCTGTTATGCGCGGTGTCGTAGCCGTGCCACTTGACAAGATATTCTGTCGTTTTGCCACTTCTTGATGTGCCAAGGATGTCCTAGATGATGTACTCTGTGTCCTTGTCCACTTGTACCGGTGAAGGGGGAGGTACATCCCTGCCGGGAAAGTTCTCTCCGGGATCTAGGTAGTGCTTGAGACTGTTGATGTAGAACACCGGGTGAACTTGCATAGTGTCGGGGAGTTTTAGTCGTACAACCACGGGGATTTATATGTGCTCAATCTCAAATGGTCCCAACCATCAGTGTTTGAGCTTAAAAAAGTCGGCTCTACGGAGTTTGATGTTTGTCAAACTGAGGAGAACTTTGTCGCCTGCAATAAACACATTGTCGCTATGATGTCGTTCAGCTACTCGTTTCATCACCGCTTGTGTCTTTGTGAGTGTTTGCAGTGTTTCTTCCCATATGATGGAGAAGTCACGGTGTTGGAAATCAACAACGGGAATGTTGCTTTGGCTGTGTAGTGTAGCTTCAACCGGAGTTTTACTTATTGCAGTGGAAAAAGCCGATATGTATGCGCTTTCGGTGGTCTGGAGTTTTTGTGTCCAATCCGTCCCGTGAGGTTAGCATAGTGTTTGGAGAATTTGTTCAAGCGTCTGATTGGTCCGCTCGGTTTGGCCATCAGTTTAGGGGTAAAACACCTTTGAAAGCTACATCCAACTGCCAAAGTGAGTCATCAGTTTGTGCCAAAAACGACTGGTAAGTCGGCCGTCTTTGTCACTTGTGATGGTTCTTGGCATGCCATGTAGCCCTACGATATTGTTTAGAAATAGCCGTGCTGTTCCTTTAGTGATCATGGTGGTCGTTGTCGGAATAAAGTGAGACATTCTAGAAAACCTGTCGACAACCACAAGGATTGCTTCATATCCATCGGATGTGAATAGTAATCTTGTGACGAAGTCCATGGAGATTTTGGTCCATGGTTCCATCGGAATGGAGAGCGACTGCCAAAGCCCGAGTGGCCTCGTGTGACGGGATTTTTATCGCTGACACATATCATAGGACTTGTAGAAGTTGGCCACGTTGGATTGCATCTTGTCCCACAAGTAGTGTTTTGTCAACTTCTTCAGCATCTTGTCTTCGCCGACATGCCCACTTGGACCGGTGTCGTGGCGTTCTTTGAGTAGCATGCGGTAGAATTCATCGTTCGGGGGAACGACCACATGGCGAGTGAATCGTCGCCGCCAAGAGGGTGCATCGTACCAGAACTTTGCCTTGTCATATCCGTCATGCTGGTCGTAGCCTCGTGTGAACAACTGCTTGAGATACGGATCTCGCTATAGTTGTAGCGTTGCTGCCATCAGATCTGGTCGGCGGCTGAGTGCGTCTACTGGGTTGGTTTTGCCTATCCGGTACTCGATATCATAGTCAAACCCAGATTTGAGGAGCTCCATCCATCTTGTTTGACGTCAATTGAGGTTCGGCTACGTCTTCAGATATTTCAGCACATGATGGTCAGTGCATACGATGCATCAGCAGCATTCCAGATATAACCGTCATGTCTTAAATACATGTATGACCGCCAGCATCTCCTTCTCGTGTACGACGTAGTTGAGTTCCATTCCTCGCAGTCTTTGTGACATGTATGCAACTGGTTACTTTCTGTTGCCATGATCTTGCAGGAGGACCGTGTCGATGGCTCGACCTGAGGCGTTCGTAGCCCTGACGTAGTCGACCTTTGGATCGGCCAATCCTAGGGCTAGCGTTGAGGTCAGAGCGTTTCATAAAGAGGTGAACGCTTCTTTTTTGATGTCTCTCTACCGCCACCCGTTTTCTTTTTGAGTGAGGTCAGAGAGAGGCTGAAACTCGGGGGTAATCCCGTACGAAGCGCCGGTAGTAATGACAGAAGTCAAGAAAAACTTGAACGTCTCAGGCATTGGTCAGTGTCGGCCAATCAACGACTGCTGCCACTTTTTGTGGATCCATGGTGATCCGTTTGCCATTGATGACGTGACCCAAAAACTCGATCGAACGACTACCAAAGTCGCACTTCGAGAATTTTCTGAAATTTTTCTCTCTTTGCAAAACTTCCAGAACTTTGCGGAGATGTTCATCGTGCTCCTCCGGGATGCGGCTGGACTCCAAGATGTCGTCGAGATATACCACGACCAAATTGACGAGGTATGGGTAGAAAATGTCATTCATTGCCGCCATGAACGTTGCTGGAGCATTCCTAAGTCCAAACAGTATGACCGTGAACTTGAAATGCCCATGGCGTGTTCGAAACGCCGCCTTCTTGATGTCAACGTCTGCCATGCGGATCTGGTGATTACCGCTGTGTAGGTTGATTTTGGTGAAAACACAAGCTCCCCAGAGTTGGTCGAAAAGTTTTTCAGTTCGGGGAAGAGCATAGCGGTTCTTGATGGTAGCATCATTCAAAGCCCAATATTCCACGCACGTCCGCATTTTGCCAGTTTTCGTTTTCATGAATAATACCGATGCGATGCATGGTGACGTGGATAGGCGGATGAACCCTTGACCAAGCATCTCGTCAAGCTGCTTTTTCATCTCAGTTAGCTCGCGATTGCTCATCCAAAAGGCCCCTTAAACTGTGGGTTGGCTCCCTGGTTTTAGTTTGATGCAATGGCCGATGTCGCATTGAGGCGGTAGGATATTCGGGAGTTCATCAGGGAAGACGTCCGCAAACTCTTAAATGAGAGGTGTAAACTCTTTGGGTACCATAGCAAACTTTGTTGATTCCAATGAGGCTGATGAGGCTGATGGGGTCTATGATTCAGCTGCTGCCACGTCCGTTTCCCCCATTGCCTCAAAAAGCACCAGCTACGCGCCAGCTCCTCGTTGTATGTAGTACTTGACCACATTAAGCGGTATTGACTACACAGGTTATCGCTTCTTTGTCGCTACAGCTTCCTCTACTACTTCCACCACTATTGCTTCCGCTGTCATTTCCGCCCCACGCATGGAAGTTGTTGCTTGGTGCCGTCGATTTTTAGGCTGTTGTTCTAGTCAACCTACGGATTGTGCCGGTACAGGAAATCTCACCCGAGAATGATTTGTGGTCACTCATTGGAAATGACCTCCAAACCGCTACATCCCGTAGATCTTCCACTTGTAGTCATAGTGGTTTACGGAGTCTCCGTATTTGTGATCTCCCGTCGACGGTTTTTCCTTAAAATACCCCTGTTTCAGTCTGCAAACCCAGTTTGTGAACCATATTGTTGCTCACAGAATTGTGAGAAGCTCCTCCATCCAATAGCGCCGGTCTCCATCTACGATTTTGGCAACCTCGGGGTTATACTTTCAGCATTATCACCGGTTGTTCATCCTTGTACCCCTCGTCATGCTTTCTAATCTCAGAAACCCTCTATGACGTCGTACATTGTTCAGATGGATAATCGTTCAGCTCAGATCGATCATTATGGACAAGAGTCGTGCCTTTGACTCCTGCCCTTTATCGTTTCCCGACTCATTTGTCTATTACTTCCTCCCTTTTTTTAGCCTGCTGCTTGCTTCAGCAGTTGCGAACAATATGCCCGACTTTTCCGTACATGTAGCATGTGCACGTATCTCTTTGGTCGACGGCGTCCACTTCCATCAGAGTCCAGGAGTCCCCCGACTGGCTTTTCCCTTCCCCACAATGATTGTGGTTGGGAGGCCACCAGTTGTATGATTCCTGGATCCGAGCATTTTATTTGACGCTGTCGAATCTTTCTGCTCCTGCGATCATCTGCGGTAAGTTGTTTTGGATGCCAAAAATGGCGATCTATCACTGGATTTCTCATTGGAGGCCATTGTTGCAATGACAATAGAGCTTGCCGGGGACAATTTCTGCACCAGTGATGATCTCGCAGAATCTCCGCGTGTACTCTACCATGTTTGACTAATGACGGAGACACTGGAGCTTGTACTGAGTGTCCGACTTCTCGTTCAGTCATCCAAATTGTGCAATCATTACATGCGAGAACTCATTCCAGCCGATTGGTGGCGTTAGTATGTCCTGTCATTGCGGATTGATCTACTGTAAGGGTAGAACGCCTACGGTCAACGATATGAGACGGACGTCATTGGCTATTGATGAGGCCTCACCGTTATCCTGCTGCCGTTGGATGGCCTTTCGATAAGATCACCAACTTAGTGCCATGCCATGCAAAAGTGCGGCCACGAGGTCAGTCTTCTTTTGATTGTCGTTGATCCCAGCAGCGGTGAAGTACACCTCCAAACTCATCAGCCACATCCGAACCATCGGTCCCTTGGAATTTGCCAAATCAAACGGTTCGAGAGGGGCCGGGCGAATCTTGGGTTTGCCCGAGAGTTAGGTATTTCTCTCGATGAGCACCGCCTCCCATAAACTTGCATTGAGAAGAGCCTCCATTGCAACATTGAGTAGTTGAAGCAAATGGCTACTGATCCCCTTGAGTGCGGAGATTTGGTTCACCAATTCCTCGTTGATCCACCCCTGTCGTCCGGTGCCACCTTTCGTTCCTGTTGTAATATTTGAGGCTGTCGGTAGGAACGGCTGGTTCACTGCCATCGGATTTGCAACCGGGTTGGTCGTTGGAGCCGGAGGGGTTGATCCAGCTGCCACATAGCCTGCCACGCTTGTGTTTGCTGCCGCTTCAGGGTTTGCGAATATGCACGTTCTGCTCCTCCATCGCCAAAGTTGTCACCGAAGACCCGCTGCTGGTCGTCGGATGCGCTCGCTTGCATCACGTCATAGTCGGAAAGTTTGTGAAGTCTTTTCATGCGAGATGTGCTGGCGGCTTGTGCAAGGCAGTCCTCTGGATGGGTAAATTAGTCAGATGCCTCTCCAGCACCGCTGCGCTCTAATACCAAGTGTTATTCCAAACGGAGCGTACATGGTGAATAGTTAGAAGTTGCGAGGCAGAAAACGTTTAAGAATTTAGGACACTTGAGAAATTTATTAGCGGTAAGAATACTTCAATGAAAAGTGTCAAAATCATTTGAATACATATATAAAAGTGTCGAGTTACAAATGAGATGTAGTCCGGGTCCTTGGGTCGATCATATGAGGGAATGCAATAACCCTCCTAGCGACATCTGATGGGAGAGAGCACGTTGTGTGGAAGGGAACATGATAGACGGCGCCAGATTTGGTCGAGGGACAGCAAAGATATGCTTGAAGAATGTAGAAGGTAGCAAGCAGAATGAGCGAGCGGAGGGGATGTGCCTTCCACTGCACTAAGGCGATGCGCGCATTACCGGTGTCACAAGAAGCAAAAAAAAAAAACTCCTAGTGTCAGAAATTTTCCATACAAAACCTAGTGTAAAGCCGGGCACAGTACGGACTGCTCGGTTGTCCGAATGACAAACTGAAAGAGGCAGCGGAAGCAGAACAAAAAACCCTACGCAGCTGAATCATGAAAATGTTACGCTCCATGTGGCTGAGAAAGAGGTCCGATGAGGTCGGCCACAAAGTCGTAGTGCGCATGACAGGTGAGCCAGCACCTGTTGGAGCAGATGGGAAGCCTGCCAGGTGCCTGCATGGGAGTTTGGTGTCAAGTCCAGAGGTCATCGAGACTGACACAACAACACCCTCCCATGGCCTGTGGACACCAAATGCCAAACGGTAGCAAGAGACACAAGCACATGACGACACGGACCACAAGACAGGCCAGGCAGAGGGCATAGAAGGGACGGGACGAGCATGAGGAAAATGACGCAAATCAGCCAGGGTCAGCACGGAGGGACTGCAGAACAACAGAGTGCACAACAACCCTAAACTTGCCACTACACAATGCCTTTCTGAGGAAGTCAGCGCGCTGTTGCCGAGTGTCAACCCCAACCAAACGCACGTCGCCACAGGCAATGCGCTCATGCACAAAGTGATGCTCGATGTTTATGTGCTTGGTGCAGGTGTGATGCATGCCATCGTGCTCGGCAATGCGGCGCGTGCTTTCATTGTCACAGCGGATGGTAATGCAGCGAATGGATCGGCGGAACTACTGTAGGAGATGGCACAACCAGATGCTCTCAGAGACCCCCGCACCCAGAGCGACATACTCTGCCTCAGTTGAGTTGCATGGTACACAACATTGTTTTCCCATTTTCCATGAGACCGCTGTACCACCGACCAGGAAGATGTACTTGGAGCGGCTGTGTCCGTCCCGATCCTGGGCCCAGTCGCTTTCAGTGTAGCCATCAACAACCATAGAGGGCTGTGCATGACAACACAAGCCCAACCGAGGGGTGGACACGACATAGAGAACGACACGCGATGTAGTTTCCAGGTGGAGGCGACGCGGACACTGAGAGAACCGCGAGAGGAATTTGACCGCGAAGGAACATGAGGAAGCCAATGACTGAGAGGTACGTCATGATGTCAACCGACTCCTCCAATCGTGCAGGGTCAACGGTCTTCAGTAGCCTCTGTCTAGCAGGCGTCATAGGCATGGATGCGTGAGGAACCTCTCCCAGTAAGTCAGCAAAGCGCTCACCCAGGGTGCGAGCGTAACAAGCCTGATGCACCACAAGCACGCGACGCAGATGATCACATTCGATCTCTATTCCCAAGAACACGTGGGCAGGCCCAAGATCCTTCATCTTGTACGCAGAATGGAGGAGGTCCTTCACAGCCTGGACAGGCTGAGGATCTGGGGAGGTGATGAGGAGATCAACGACGTACACCAAGATGGCAACAATCGGTGTTGAGGGATCTCTCACAAAGAGAGCGGGGTCAACTGGACTACGACGGTACCCGCCTCTCTCGAGGGTGGCAGAAATCTCAAGGTTCCAATAACGTGGAGAACTGCTTGAGCCCATAAAGTGCCTTGCGGAGGTGCCAGACTTGGTCTGCGCCATCCTCAAAGCCAAGAGGCTGCACCAAGTAGATCTTCTTGTTGAGTCGCCCATTGAGGATGGCCTTGTTCACGTCCATTTGGTGGAGCTCCCTCTTGTGCTGAGCCATCTGACTCAAAAGCACCTTGGCCGTGGTGTACTTCTCCACAAGGGTGAAGGTGGCATCAAAGTCCACTTCAGGCACCTGTAAGAACCCCTTGGTCATGAGACGAGCCTTGTACGGCTCAACAAAACTATCCGGCCACTGTTTATGGTAGAAGACTCACTTGGTAGCAATGGTCTTGCACCCAGGGGGAAGCTGTAATTTTTTGTACACACTGTGATCAACAATGTCATCGAGCTCCTCGCGCATGGCTTGCTCCCAGAGCTGCGCATCTAGGGCGGAGCGAGCTTGCCTCACAGTATTTGGCTCGGGAAAGAGCACACTGGATCCTCGAGTAGCGAGGACGGTGGCAACCGAGGCATCGTGTGAGGCAAGGCAAGAGTGAGCAGCAGCAAGAGTGTGGTGGAATTCAGCAGCCATAAGAGAGTAGACGAGTGCTAAGTTGTGCTGAACTACAGCGACAGTCAGACCAAGCACATCAAGACCATTTGCCGGGCGGGCTGAGATGAAAAAGAGGCAACACCCATGATAGTGGGGTGTACAGACTTTGTGGATGCAGAGGGATGAACAAGAAAGGGATGCATGGGAGTGGAAGCAGGGCACAAGGAGGGTTGTAGGGGACGGAGACGGCCACCGAATGAACAGAGTAGGCGCAGTCAAGCACGGAGGTGCAACAGGGTCGGATGCCAAGGGGATAGGCAGGGATGCAGGCTACAAGGCATATGTGGTAGGAGAGGAAGCTACAGAGGTGTCTGCGGGCGCATTCAGGGATGATGATGCAAGAGACGATACAATAGGCATGCAAGTAGACACCGATGCAGGCGATGAAGCAGGAGAGGAGGTAGGACCGACACCTGGTGAGGATACCGGGGACGCCGATGCATGCAAAGGGGTAGAGACTGATCGTGATGCAGGCGGCGGCACGGGTGTGGAGACAGGTGTTGAGGATGCGGACAGGGACCCTGACGGGGTCGCAGATGCCGACACAGGCAAGGGCGGTGGTAGTGTAGAAGACGCAGGTAAGGGGTGTAGCCCGCCAGAGGGCCATCCGACCCAAGGGCTGTTGTCAACATGAGAGACCGGACCAAGAGAGGAAACACAGTGGACGATGTTGCGGCTAAACCTATGCTCAAAGAATAGAGCATCGCGAGATTCCACAATGCGCCGGCGGTCTGGGTCCCAGAAACACCAAGCCTTCGACTGCGGCGAGGTGCCGAGGGAAGAACTTCCCGTTGTGCTGGTCCTCAGGGAGCTAGACACCGGCGATGCTTTTCCAAACTCGTGCTTGGCACAGGTCATCACGGTGCCTGTACCAGCGTTTGTAAGGCGTGAAATGGTGTGGAAGTGGTCCATGAGGCACTCAAGTCCACACCCACGTCATGTACTTCATGGCCTCGGAAGCGAACGCATCAGACAGGCCAAACTCGATGAGCACAGTGCGAAACCCATCCGTGAGAGTGCGGTTCCAGCATTCTGAGACGATGTTTTGCTGAGGGGTGTAAGGGGTAGATGACTCGGACTGAACACCAAACGACGTAAGAAGCGAAGGTTCAGTCCAATCAACTCGCTGCCATGGTCTGAGTGAAAGACCTGCAGTTTTTTCTGATAGGTGCGCTCAGCCTGGACAAGCCAGGCTTTGATTGTGGGAGCGACATCACTCTTTTGACTTGGTCAGAAAATCCAATGGAGGCCACAATAGTCGTCAGTCAGACAGAGGACATAAAAATTACCACCAAGGAACTCGATTGGAAACGGCCTCATGACATCGGCATGGAGAAGCGCGAGAGGCTCATGGGTGCGAGAGGTTGAGAAAGGAAAGGGAGAGCGATGTATTTTTCCTTGCGTGAAATCCATGCAGTCAGCAGTGCAGGTAGCGGGGAAGGTGACAACATCTAGACCAACGGCAGGCTGATGGCAGAGCAAGCTATGAATGGTGGCGGTGCTCACGTGGCATAGGTGGCGATGTAGCAGATGCGTGTGCTCAGAAGAGAGAGAGGGAGCAACATGAACGTGAGCGGCAGCAGTGGTGGATGGACTCAGAGCAAACAAAGGGACATGGTACAATCGCTCGCAACGAGCACCACGAAGCACGACCCATGTAGATGAGTGCAGCAACACAGTGCCAACGCCACGGACGTGATGAAGTCCATACCCTGGCTGTCCAGGGTAGTGACGGAAAACAGGTTCACCTCGAGCGCAGGCACATACAACACGTCAAACAAGAAAACATCACCCGCCGGACCAACGAAGCGCACGACACCGACGCCCTGAACGGACAACATCCGTCCAGACCCAGCGGTGAATGAAGCGAACGGCACCGACAGGCCCCAATGATGCAAATACGACACGAGAAGACGTCATGTGATGAGTAGCTCCGGAATTGATGATCCAGAAGCCACTTGACACACGAGCAGGGGTAGTGACATGACACTGTGTGACGGTACTTGAAAAACCAGCAGATTTCTCTACACGACCAGAACTCAAGGCAAGGAGACAAGGCAAACGCATATGACTGCCACTGCTCAACCTAATCCTTAGGCGACAAAGCCCCACCATCCAACGCGCCTCGTAAGGCTCCACCCAAAATACAACGGCCAAACTCACACCAGGAGAAGCACTCAGAGGTTGAGGCCAAGCGGGAGCAGAGGTGGCCGAGACGGGGGCGGCCGAGCATGGGAAGAAGGCGCTCAGATCTCGCGACAACCCGGGCGGCAATGGCAACGTGCGTGCCGAGGGTGAGGCCGTCAAGGTTGTCGAGTGTTGAACTGGGGAGTGCAGCCATGGTGGGGGTGAGCAGAAAGGCAAAGATGGCTCGTAGAAGGAAGGGGCCCAACAAAGCAATGTCCATGCCCACCCGGGGGTAAGCAGCACAGAAGATGCCATAAGGTCTCCCAAGGTATGGGGACAGAATCCCCAGTACCCGGGTCTCGACCACGTAGGACAAAAGGAAATGTAAGATGAGAAAATTAAAAGACAGGTGGAGGAGATAGCCACAAGACCACTAGGGGTTTTGTCCCGTAGCACCGGGACAAAACCCCTAGTGCCCGGGTCTCAATCAGAAATGAGGAGATGTAGAGAAGGACAAAAGTAGAGCACAAATAAAAATCTTAGAATGAATGAGAGAAAGACGTAAAAGGCTATTGAGGGTTGGAACAAAACCTGGACACGGACAACCCAGTTTCTGGGAGGTGGTTGGTCTCGGCTCTCGTCCCCCCTCCTTTTTTTTGGTTGACTGGAAGGCGAGGTCGACTCTCGCTGGCGAGCTTGGCGTCGATCGACGTGCTCGTTGCTTGACGAGCACGTCGATCGACGAGCTCGTCACCGGCGAGCTCGTCGATCAATGAGCTTTTCAATTGACGGACTCGTCGACCAACGGATAGCGAGGATGGCTGCTGCTTCCGTTACTGCTATGGCTGCTGTGGCAACGCCAATACGGCACTTTCTGGTACTGCTCTTGCCTAAGGTGCTGCACCAATGCGGCTGCCAACTGCTGCCACAGCTGCTGCTATTGATGCTGCTGCGTGCCCACCGAAGAGTGCAGCATCTGCGGCACAGGCTCCTGCTGCTGCTTGCCGATGAGTGCAGCAGTTGCGGGGCCGGCCACTACTGCTGCTATTTTGAGTCTGTTACTAGTGCTGCTGCTGCTGCCACTTAGCTTTAGGTGTTGCTACTCGTGTTGTTGGTGGCGGTAGGCAATGTAGTAACCCCACACCCAGCTGCCAAGCACAATGGCAGCTGCAGTTGTGACGGCTGCAGCTTCCGTCGCTACAAGTGCTGCTAAAACTACTGCTGCGTGTTGATGAGTGCGGGAGCTGTGGCAGCGGCTGATAGAACTGTTGCTACTGCAACTGTTACTGCTACTGCTCGAATGAAATGGCTGCTGCATCAGCTACTTCTGCTACTGCCACATGGGGAGAGTGCGGCTGTGGGTACTGCAAAAACACTAGTTCGAAGTTGTTCCGGTTATGGTGGCCTCAAATGCCGTCAACATCAAACGCCGCCGCCAAGATGGCCACCGCAACATATGAAGTTCCTGAAAGATTTTGGCAGCATTCTAACTTTGGCTCTGTCGGAGGACAACGTGACAGGAGCCCTTAGCTCAGGGCTTCCACGTTGCTAGGACGTGTACGCCCCACCCAGCCCAACCCAGAAGAATCTGCTACTGCTGGTTTGTGTTATACGGTGGAGGACAATGGGTGTAGTCTCTCGAATTCTCTGATGCCATGAGGGAATGCGATAATCCTCCTAGGGACATCTGATGGGAGAGAGAGCACGTTCTGTGGAAGAGAACATGACAGACGGCGCTGGATTTGGTCAAGGGACAACAAAGATATGCTTGAAAGAATGTAAGAGGTAGCAGGCAAAGTGAGCGAGCGGAGGGGATATCCCCCTCCACCACACTAAGGCGATGCGCATCGCCAGTTTCACAAGAAGAAGAAAAAAAACTCCTAGTGTCAGAAAGGTTCCATGCGGAACCTAGTGTAAACCCGGGTACGGTACGGGCTCCTTGGTTGCCTGAATGACAAACCAAAAGAAGCAGCGGAAGCAGAACAACAAATTCTAGGCAGCTGAATCATAAAAATATTATGCTCCACATGGCTGAGAAAGAGGCCCTCGGTGGCCGGCCACCGAGAAAATCCTGGTGAGCATGGGAGGGCACGAGAGGTGAGCTAGCACCTGTCGAAACAGATGGGAAGCCTGCCAGGTGCCTGCATGGGAGTTTTGCCCTCTGGACTGTCAAGTCCAGAGGGCACCGAGACAGACACAACATCATCGAGGGACGCGTGTGGAGTCACTTCGTAAGTTTTGGTTTTGTGTCAGTGCCACACAATGACCTCTGGCCTCGTTTCGCACTCTCCTCGCTGGTGTAGGTGATTGACCAAGAGGGAGACAGCTATGCTGGTGGTGTCTTCTTGGTGGCATGACGGGACAACAGCTTAGAGAAAAGTGCTCAAGAGAGGCGCAAAATTTGACATTGCTCTCATGCCTCTTGCTCGTTGTGCATCGAACTGGGTGCTTACACTCATTTAGTTTACACGAGGGTCTTAGCCAGGGATATTTGTGACAGGTACCACCTAATTTGTGGTTGGGTGGTTCGAATCTACCACGCAAGGGGGAAGCGAGCTAGAGGGAGCTCGCCGCTCGATCGCTCGTCCCCGTTTCGGTCTCTCCTAACAGCTCTGTGCTGTGTGACTCGAAACACCCGCTCACTCGCCTCTCTTGGCTGTAATCCATGGCGCCTTGCCGTCACTACACTCTCTTTCCCTCGTTCATCACTTGATTGCCCTCATACACACTATGGACTATTTCCTACTGGTATCAGAGCGGTGTAAGAGGGAAGTTTGATGTGCTCGCGAGTGGGGATCGGTCCTGTCCGTGGTGCGACGTCTTTTTGTCTCCTGCTATGTTTCCGCTGCCACGCCTCCACTGCCTTTGCGCTCTAGCAATCTACTTAGGCTGCTGCCACCTCCCGTACTCTGGGAAGGCCACGCATGTGCTGCGTGATTGATCCGCACTCACACGGCGCTCACCATTTCAGGCCAAGACTCGTAGACGTTTAGCTCCCTAAACGGGCCACCACCATCACCGCCAGTCTCCTGGTGGCCAGCAGCTGCCTTGTGAGCCCATCAGATGTCTCTCCCCGGGGGTTTTGTTGCCAGGACCATTGCCTTTGGCTCGAAGTAGCAGCTGTCACCGATTCGGCCAATTGAGGCAATCGCAACAGACAGCAACATTGCGAGAAGCAGCCGCGGCACCAGCACTGGCATCAGTAGCAGCCCCCGCGTCAGCAGCACCCCCGTGCCCATTGGCATAGCTACATCTCTTGTTGCATTCCCCACATCAGCCATGCCGGATTACGACAGCAACAACAGCAACATTACTGACAGCTGCAGCTCTCACCTACGCCGCCTCGGCACTTCCACAGCAGCTGCAATAGTAGCAGCCAGTCGTACTTATGGATGTCACATCAACAAGAGAATTGATATCTGCAAAAGTGAAAATCTTGCCTGCCAAGGTGTGACTGCAGCTGCCACAGATGCTGAGATGACGCAGATGACTAATACGCTAGACGATGTCCGCAGCTGCGGCGGTGTGCCGGTCTTCACCCTGGCTCAGCGAGACATTTCCGTCGTGTTGTCCCTTGGTGCCTACTACGAGGGGCGGTCGGGGCAGCGCCACACACGTCGTCGCCGAGAGATGAGGAGCGATCGCCCGTCTGAGCTTGCTTCAACACCGTCATTGCCGACAAATCATCAACGTCCTGTAAGCACTTCCCTCCTTTATCTCCTGGGGAGAGGGGGACCTACCATTGTACCCTTTTCCAGAGCTGGCTGCTACTCAGCTCTACACAGTATTCAGGAAAGACGTAGTGAGTCTTCTGAGTGCGGTGACACGTGTTACGTCCGTTGTCATAGACGTCGCTGCAGCCGCCGCCACCACTTTTGCAGCAGCCGCTAGAGCCTCATGCGCGCCTGCCACCACATCTGTCGGTCGCGCAAGTGAAGCCTACACTAAGGCCGCAGTTGTTGTCGGGCCTGTTGCTACAGCCATTGTGTACATAGGCACATAGATCGTTGCAGCAGGATCTGTAATAGCATTTGCTACTACATCAGCAACATCTACCATTGCGCCAGCTGCAGCCACTATCCGCACCTCTACATGTGCAGAAGTCCTAGCATCAGCATCAGCTCCATCTGCTACATCGGGCCTCATCACCTTAGTCATCTCCATTTTGGCTGTCCTCGCCACCCCCGGAGCAACCTCTGCCACAGCAGCGTTTGCCCTGGTGGTTACCGCTGTGTCTACAATCTCTATCCTTGCTGCTGCTTCAGCGGTTGCAATTCCTCCTCTCCTTACATTCCTACACAATCCCTCTCCTCCTACTTCTGCGTGACCTACTCTTTTGCCCGTTGTACCCTCCAATCCTTCTTCCTTGCTTCTCTTATGGTGGATTGTTCTGTGGGACTCGGGGTGGGCTGTCTTGCAGCTTGCTTCCAACCACCTGCCTAACGACAACCCATTTTTCCCACGCCCACAGGGGTTGGGGAAACTCTGCCGGAATTTTTCCGACAGGGTCCCAGTGTTGTCACCATGCCAGGTGACAACAATTCAGTCATTGGAAACTTGTAGCGCCAGGTGACCCTCGCTCACGAGGCTCAGCGGGAGGCTAAAGACCACCTCAAGCTCACAAATGACAATCGTGTTGCGTTCGCTGATGAGGTTGTCATCATTGTGTTTAAGCGTCTCCATGCAGCGTCAGTCCCCTCTGCTGCTGCTTCTACTGCCGCTAGTGCTGGCACTTCTTCACGACGTCTGCGGGCAGCACCGCTGCCGCTTCCCTAGCCGCTGCTACCCTTGCTGCCAATCCCGCTGCCGCCTCTCGTCAGCATGACTTCTTCTCCCAGCCTCCAGTCCTTTCCACTGGGCTTGCATTCTCCTCCTGTGAGACTTGCTTCAGTGCCGGGGCTCAGGGGGAACGCTTTTGGGAGTATTATTTCACAGCAATCCCTCCGTTTACTCCTGTCGCTGAAGATTCTGCACGTGCTGTCCGTGCACTCATTGCTGCCGCACCTGAGTCACTTGTTGACGATGTCGGCACCTACAATGCTGACCCTGCCATCCAGCGTCTGGCTGATCCTGTCGGTGCATACACCATGCTCCTTCTTCGCACCACCGTGACTGGTCAGGCTGCTCAGAGTGCACTCACTGTGCAGTTCAACACGCTCTTGATGCGTGTGGACAAATCGGTTGACGCCTATTAGGCCGGCGGGCTTAAACTGCTGCGGAGCTTGGCTAGGCAACCCCAGGTCAGCTGTCAGTTGTCCTCACTATGGTCAATGGGCTGATTCGCGAACTGTCCGACCTCCTCCGCAACGTCAAGCCTGACGAGCTCCAACATCTTGCCTGACATCCCGTTCCCCTACGGTCCCCTTTTGGTGTCGGTGCTCTCTGGGACTTCACCGTTGAGCGCCTCGCCGCCTGGTGGACCACTCTTCAGAACAAACATCTTGACCGTTCTGCGGTGGCCAGGGTTGCCGTCGTCACCACTACATCCTCTGCGTCGTCCCTGGTGGCTGCCTCGTCTCCTTCCTCCTCTACTTCTCCTTACTCCTTGACCTTCACTACCGCCGCCCTTGCCTCTCAGGGCTGTGGATGTGGTCGCGGCCATGGACAGGGCAGAGGGAAGGCCAAAGCCAGTGCTCCATCCCATCCTCTGGGAGAGGTGGTCAACTGGAACTGTGGCTCCTCCGAGCACTCTACTCGGAAGTGTCCTGAGCCTCTTGACAACCTCCATCTTGGCGCGCGCCATGGGTGCCCTTTCGGCCTGCACCAGCAGCTCTTCTTCTTCCTCCTCCACCAGCGGCTCCAGATCCATAGTCCCCTCTCGTTCTACAAGTTCTTCCTTTGCGCAGGCCTACTTCACTACTTGCGTTCTCTGCGCTCCTCTGTCTGCACCATACCCTTGGGAGTGGCCTCTTCCTTATAGTGTGCCTGCCTACGCTGACCCACCTTCCTCTGTCTAAATTCCTTCTCCGTGCTATCCTCCTCTCTCAACTCCGTCGGCCCCATCACCTGCGCCTTCCATTGACAGCGAGCTTCAGCTAGATAATTCTCTCCTCCAATGCCTTCACCTTCGTGACCAGGGAGGTGAGAGTGTGTCCTCGTTGGCCAGAGGTCCTTTGTGTCAGACTGATACTGTACTCAATGGCGATCCCCCCATTCACGTCCTTGGATTTCTGCCTGCTTCTGTTCCGTGGGTCGGGCATTGGCAGTCTTTCGTTCTCCCTTGTTGTCTCACTGCTTGTTCTTCGTGTCCGGCTCCCATCGGTACTATGGTGACCTGTGGTGCACTCCCTCCTATTCGTGTCTCTCATGACTTCTGTGTCCTTGACACATGCGCCACCCACCACATGAATTCCGTTTGGTCCAGATTCGTCTCCTTGGGTTTGGCCGGTCCTCCTTGCTTTTTTCACACTGGGTACAGGCAGTTTCTCCCCGTCTAAGGTGTTGGCATTGTCTGTTTTGTCAGCCCCAGTGGTGTATTGTTCTTGCTTGACGTCCGATATGTGCCTTCCTTGGAACTCAGCCTGCTGTAGGGGACGACCAGAGCATGGATTTCTCTTCCGGTCGGGGTGTTGGCACCGTCATTCTTCGATCCTCCGGTCACGTTGTCTAGTAGGGGGTTAAGTTGACAAGTTGTATTGTGTTCCTCTTCTTGCTCTGTGTGCCTCTACTTTTGGCTCCTCTCTTGTCCATGTCGTATCCTCCCTCTCGCCTCATGATGTCTGCCTGTTACATCGCCATCTTGGGCATGTTCACACTGATGCTATCACCAGCATGCTACGGCTTTAGCCTGCTATTGGCTTGATGCCTTCTACTTTTCCCATGCCCTGCCCGTCTGAAGGTCTTGATTGTGCCCAGGGAAAAATGCATCGCTCTCCCTTTTCTTCCTCTCACTCTCAATCCCCTGCTCCCCTTGACCTAGTTCACGCTGATGTCATGAATCCGCTTCCCCATGAGTTCCTTGGGGGGGTCCGGTCGGAATGTTCTCTGCCTCACTGATGGTTTCTCTTAGTTCTCTTGGGTGTTCGCTCTCTGTTAGAAGAGTGATGTCTCTGCTGTCATCGAAACTTGGTTAGTGCAAGCTAAGCGCTTGTGTCGCCGCTCGCTACGTGTCTTTTGCAGCGAACACGGCAGTGAGTTCCTAGGTCCCACCACTTGCTTTCTTGAGTTCCAAGGGGTGTGTTTGGAGACCTCGGGTCCTTACACTCCCTAGCAGAATAGGTTTCTGAACGCTAGAACCGGACCCTTATCGATGGCATCCGTACACTCTTCTCTGAGTCTGGTCTCCCTCCGATGTTCGCCTTTGAGGCCATGTATTACATGACTTGGGTCTCGAACCATGTTCTCCACGGTCCTCTCCCGCACACTGTCACCCCCTTTGAACGTTGGTGAGGCACCTGTGCCGACCTCTATCTTGCTCGCGTCTGGGGTAGTATCGCCACGGTCTAGCTCTCGGAGGATCTTCGTGATGGGAAGTTCTCCTCCCGTGGTTGCCTCTGTCCTTTCTTGGATATGTCCGCCCAGTCTAAGGCTTGGTGCTTTTGGGACCCAGAGTGTCGGTGCGTCGTTGAGTCTCGCAATTCCCTTTTTTTTTAGTCTGTGTTCCTTTGTGACCTCCACCGTCCCTCGTCAGGTGAATCCCTCCTTCTGCTCTCTCGGTTGCGAAGGGAGGTCGGCCCTGTAGTGGCTCCCCCTGCCCCTACAATCCCTACTGTTGTTCCTCCATAGCAACCTTCATCCTCGGAGCGTCCTACGGCACCCGGCCCTTTACTGTCACCGTCCATAACGTGTAGCTCGATTGGAGCTCTGGCTTTGCCTGTCACGTCTAGCTCGCATGGAGCTCCGGCTTCGCCTGTTGGGTCCCCGTCAGCCCCATCTGAGTCTGTGTCCCCTGCGTACTCCTCGACGGCCCCTTCTCCTCCTGACCTGCCTAGGCCGTCTGCTCCTGATCCTCCTCTGTTCAACGTGCTCCCCGTTCCTGCACCAGTCAAACCCTTTGTTCCTCGCTTGCACCTCTGTGCGCTTCCTGTCCGCTCCTCCAGCAGCACTGCGTCATCATCCCGTCCTTCTCAGTCTCGTCCTGCGCAATCACCGGTGTTGCCTACCGGTATGGACGCCTTGGACTTGGCCATAGGGTTTGTCCACCCTAGCTCTGTCCTTGGCTATGCATTTCAAACGTCGGAGCACGAGGGTGCTCTTGAAGCCGCTGTCCTTGGTAGTGTCGCACAATGCCACGCCACTAGTGCTGCACCACCATCGTCACCCGATCCGACGACAGTTTGACAGGCACGTGCCGCGCCTTACTCACAGCAGTGGGAGGTTGCCATGCGGGACGAGTTGAAATCTCTTGACAACCATGGCGTGTACGACCTGGTCCATCTACCGCCAGGACGTAAATCTCTCGACACACGCTAGGTTTTTTGTTGGAAGTACATGCCCAACGGTGAGCTTGACAAGTACAAGGCACGTCTCACCGCCAAGGGGTTCTCTCAAGTCCCTGGCATTGACTTCAACGGGACTTTTGCCACCGTCAGACGTTACACGACCACTCACGCTCTTCTGAGTCTTGTAGCACACCAAGATTGAGAGCTCGAGCAGATGGACGTGAACAACGCGTTCCTACACGGATTTCTAAAGGAGGAGATCTGCATGGTGCAATCCCCAGGGTTCACCAACGACACTAATAGAGTCTGGAGGCTACAAAAGACCCTCTATTGCCTCAATTAGTCACCACGGCGTTGGAACCAAGAGATTACCTCCAACCTGGAGAAAGGGGGTACCAACGTAGCACATTAGACCCTGCTCTCTTTGTCATAGCACGGTCTGCACCCTTTTCCGCCATCTTGGTCTATGTCGATGACTAGTTGATTGCATCACCGAGTTGAGAGGCAGTGTCATCTGTGGATTCCCTATTGCAGTCTGCGTACAAGAAAAAAGACCTGGGACCAGCCCGTGTCTTTCTCGGCATGAAGCTTGAGCGTGACTGTGCTCGATGTGTTCTCCACGTTCACCAGGCCGCCTACGTCAGGAGCCTAGATAAGCGCTTTGCCTCCTTGCTTGAGCCCGTACCCACTGCCTCAATACCGATGATGTCCGCTGGACAGAGGTTGTTGAAAACACTTGACGTATCAAAGCTGGGGGAGCCATTGGATGTGACGGACTATCTGCAAGTCATAGGGTCCCTCATGTTCTTGGCCACCACCACTTGGATGGACATCGCCTTTGCTATGAATTTCCTTTCTCAGTTCTCACAGTGTCCCAAAGCGTGACACATAGAGGCTGCACTTTGTGTTGTCAAGTGTGCGCTTTCTACTGCCCGAGTCGGTCTGGATTATCGTGGACAGCCGTCGGTGGTCGTTGATGGGTACACTGATAGTGACTGGGCACATAACATAGATGCCCGTAGTCGCACTGGCTATGTCTTTCAGGTTGGTGGCACAACAATCTCATGGACAGTGGTAAGCAGGGTTGTGTGGCACGCAGCTCAAGTGAGACTGAGTATGTCGCACTTGGTGCAGGCTCCTATGAGAGCTTCTGGCTATGTCTGTTGTTGCAACAATTGCGTATTCCCATCTGCTACATCACCTTGTGTTGAGACAATCAAAGCACGAAAGCCATTGCTGAGTATGACGGCATGCATCACACTCGCACGAAGCATATCAATATGGAACATCACTTACTACGTGAGTGTGTGGCTGTAGGGGATGTCCAGATCGTGTTAGTTGACACACAACAATAACAAGCTGACTTCCTCAAAAAGGCACTTAGCAGCAATGTCTTTAAGGCAGCAGTGCTAGCTACTTGTCTGTTGAGTGTTTGTGATGCTCCAAGTTGACGTGTTGTGCCAATCCTCGTGTGGTGTCTTATTGTGTGTCACGTCTTGTGACGTCGGCGTGAGTGCATGTCGATTGTGTGTCATGGGGGAGTTTTGGTTATCTGTCAGTGTCACACAGTGACCTCTTGCCTCGTTGCACACTCTTCTCCCTTGTGCAGGTGACTATCGGAGAGGGAGACAGCTCTGATGGCGGCGTTTTCTTAGTGGCATGATGGCACAACAGCCTGGAGAAAATTACTCAAAAGAGGTGCACAAGTTGATATTGCTCTCATGTCTCTTGCTCATTGTTCGTCAAATTGGGTGCTTACACTCATTTAGTTTACACGATGGTCTAAGCCAGGGATATTCGTGACAGGTACTACCTGATTTCTGGTTGGGTGGTTCGAATCCACCATGCAAGGAGGAAGCAAGAAAAACTAATGCAGCAAGTTGGGGCAGTAGCGTTGTTGATGCGGTGTGCGGGATCCCACACTAGTTGCTTAGGCTCCCCCCTCAGTCTGTTGCACCAGAGTCTAAGTCTGAGAGCTCTGGTGTTGGTCCTCAGAAACGTGTGCGCCAAAGTTAGCGCCAGACAACAGCTGAAAACTAGACATGACTGGTTAGGAAGTGAGAATGAGCAACAATAGGAGACCCCTCCAAGTTCTAGCTCCCCACCAGCTCTATAGAGCTTGTTGTTGGAAAAGGAGCCATTTGGCTTAGTTTCAGGTCCACAGGAGCAAGTTCCAAGAATTTACCACTTGATCGGTGATCAAGTGCAAGTGGGTGTTCAAGAAGCGGGGAGCAGATGGCAACCTGGAAAATTACAAGGCGAGGCTGGTCGCCAAGGGCTACTCACAGCAGGAGGGCATTGACTACACAGAAAACCTTTGCCCCTGTTGCAAAGTTTGCTTCTGTGCGTATACTCCTCTCGTATGCAGCAGCTGAGGACTTCGAGGTTCACCACATGGATGTCAAGAGGGAATTCTTGAATGGTGACTTGGAAGAGGAGATCCACATGGAACAGCCGGAGGGGTTCGTCATGGATGGCCAGGAGCACCTGGTTTTCAAGTTGCAAAAGTCGCTCTACGGCCTCAAGCAAGTGTCGCGTGCTTGGAACCAGAAGTTGGATGCAGTGCTGCAGTGCATGGGTTTCGAGCGCAGCGAGTGTGACTACAGCGTCTATCGCTCGCGTCTATTGCATGGGCATGAGATCCACATGATCATTGTCTATGTGGATGACATGCTCCTCCTTTCCAACAGCATGTCTGCACTGCAGGAGTTCAAGGAGGCCATGCAAGAGCGCTTCCAGATGTCTGATCTCGGGGAGGCGTCATACTTCCTCGGCATCCAGATCACGCGTGACCACAAATCACGCTCTCTCTCGCTGCAGTAGATCCGCTACATCAAGGATGTTTTGTGGCGGTTTGGCATGGCAGAAGCAAAACCCATCGGCACGCTGCTTGAGACGCGGCAGTACCTCATGAGTTTCAGTGGAGAAGTACATGCAGCTGAGCGGCAGAAGTACCAAAGCGCCGTCGGCAGATCTCATGTACCTGATGGTGGCAACCAGGCTGGACCTCGCACAGGTTGTGAGTGCTATGAGCCAGCACATGGCTAATCCCGGACCTGAGCATCAGAAGGCAGTGAAGCGGATCTTCCGCTACCTTGCTAGAACCATCAACGTCGGCATCACCTACAACGGCAACGACAACAGCATCATCGGCTACACAGACGCAGATTGGGCTTCAAACCCTGAGGACCGCAAGTCCATCCCTGGACATGTGTTCCTCATGAATGGCGGGGCCATCAGCTGGAGCAGCAAGTGGCAAATGGTCGTGGCCACCTCAAGCACAAAGCTGAGTACGTCTCTCTCAGCTTTGGAGCCAAGGAAGCAGTTTGGCTCCAGCGTCTCATGGCAAAGATGAGTGGGAGTGCAGCAGTTCCAATTCCTATGCGCGTCGAAAACCAGAGCGCAATCGCACTCGCCAAGAATCCTGAGCACCATGCACGCACCAAGCACATTCACATCGCATATCACTTCATCAGGCACACGGTGCGGGAGGGTGCTATCAAGCTAGAATTTACTCCAACCAGCAAGCAAGTCGCTGACTTCTGTACCAAGCCAGCGACCCATGAGAAGCAGTAGTTCTGCATGAAGGCATGTGGACTCAGCCCACTCTGACTACGGCAAAGTGGGAGATTGTTGGAAAAGGAGTCATCCGGCTTAGTTTCAGGTCAAGTTCCAGGAAACTACCAGATGCCTACTCCGATCGTTGATCCGACTTCACTAACATCAGAAAGATCAGGTGGCAAATTGTCTACAGTGCAAGTTTCAGGCCGATCCAACGGTCGGATAGAGAGATATGAATTTTTGAAGTTTCTGGGGTCATGGACCGCCGGTGTCTGGGTGACCATGGGCGATGGCTCCATGCCTTAGCCTGAGAAAAGAAAAATGGCAAGAGGTCCAGGGTCAAGACCTGATGGGAGAAATATCCAAAAAGGTCCTAGATTCTTGGATTTCCTTGTCAGAGTGTGCTGAATAGGAAAAAGGTACCTCTCCTTACGTTTTAGGTGAGGTGAGATCCTTGTGTTCTAGCCATGGACACATGGCGATTCTCCATGGGATTGTGGGTTATGTGACCACTTGGAGTGTGCCATGAGAGAATTTTCTAGCTCTCTAGGTCGTGTGTGAGTGGTCAGCCTGATTGCTAGGCTGATTTCCTCTCTTGTGTGAGATTATGGACTCTATTGTGTGAGCCTTAGCCTCAATGGCTAAGTGGTGTGGCTTGTGAGAGGGCTGACTTGCCCAAGCTCTAGCTCTATATGTACTCCATCATTTTGAGTGATTCAACAACCATTCTTCAGCACAATTGATGCCCTTTCAGTCCCACATGCTCGCTGCTCCAAGGCTCCCTCTCTCCTGTAGATCCAACACTTGTTACTCAGTTTCTAAGCCAATAAAAAAAATGACCTATTTTCTGGCAGGCAGGGTTTTTTCGGTGATCCCTGCCAGACAGTCGACAGCCAAAACCCCGAGCGTCGTCCGTTTTGCCTGAAAATTGGACCATACCATAATACGCATGCTGCAAACACAGCCGTGCGGTCAAAATCACCTAGAAAAATAGCAACAATGAGTAATAGCCGCCTGAACCCAGGCGGCATCCACGCTAGTCCCAGGTCCCAACAGTGACCACATAATATGAGACATGGACCCTAAGCAGAACATGGTGCTGCAGATGCAACAACGCGGTCAGACCCAGCACTTGACACATGTAGACAACAAATGCAGCGACAGAGACTGCCGGCGGTACGACTGCTGACGAGCTCTGCCGATGGAGCTGAGCACGTTGGAGGGAAGAAGCTCCAGCCAAATGTGCGTAGGTCTCAGCGTGCGTCAGCTCCACCGGACGACACTCCAGTAGCATCGCGTCTCACCGTCAATCATCTACACACCGATGTACACAAGCCGGGAGGACACAATAGAGCACAATGTGAGATGCGTGAAAACCAACACTCCCCCATGACTCATAGGCGCAGTGCACATACACGGGAAGAGAACACGGGGACTAAGCAAACAGGAATAGAGATAGAGAGAGCCTCATGGACATACACCGACCGCACTCACAACCTACTTGAATGAGTCACGCTTCAGTGCGTTGGTCAAGAAGTCAGCCAACTGCCATGCCGTTTCAATCCACACAATGCAACGAGGAGCGGTGAGCTCGTCGGCGCATGCAGCCTCCTAGTGTGCAGCCTCGGGAGACGTCCGAGCCTCACGTAGGATGGCTGGATCCTCTTGGTGTTCCGTGGGTCAGACATTAAGTGTGTGTGTGTGTGTGTGTGTGTGTGTGTGTGTGTGTGTGTGTGTGTGTGTCTCGCGCCCCAGGTGGTGTACGTGTCAGCATAGCTGTAACGGCATATCGATGCTCCTGATGGAACATGACGTAGCCCAAAGCTAATCCCGGATGTAGGTCAATGATGAACGCCAAAGTGGCCAAGCCAAGCGCTTTGGTGCAAGGGTCCCCACTCACGACTGTGGGAGTGGGTCTGTCGGGAGGTAGAGAACCTCGTGGGGTGACGGGGTCGTGGCGCGACGGGGCGCGAGGCGACGGCCTGTGTGCATCGGTGACTGGATGAACGCAACGACACAGTGCCAACAGCACGTCCATGCTCATGTGGTCAAGGGCACCGACGGAAAGGAGGTTGAGCTCAAGACCAAGGACAAAGAGGACATCAGTCACAAAGACATCCCCAGCAGGGCCTCGGAAACAAACAACACTGACACCATGAACGGGTAAAACCTGACCAGAACCAGTCCGGATCCCAGAGACATCGGTAACGGGGCCAAGGACACTAAAGGCCTCGCGCGAGGCCGTCATGTGATGTGTGGCCCCGGAGTTAATGATCGAGGTCTCGGCCGGATTCTGGACTGGTGTAGCCAGGTCGCTAACAGTTACATGGAAATGGACGAGGGGCGCGGACGCTGTGGACGGGGCTGCGAACCGGAACTGCCATTCATCCAGCCATGCGACATCATCACGAATAGGAGTAGGTGGGCAGGACACGACAGAGAACGAAACGGACAAAGGTACAGGGCACCATCGTAGCTCAGACTCTGTCATGCATGGCAGGGTAGGGTAACCGGCGATGAAGCAACTCGCACTTCCCTAGGGAGGAGGACGAGGCAGTCCGAGCTGGAGTGTGATGAACTACTCCAACTGACGCTCGCGGGTGGAGGGCCCAACAGAGTAGACTGACTGCGGCGTTACTGCGCCAGAGTCCGAGAAGGAGGAAGGGGGCGCCGGTGACGGAAGAGCGAGTATAGAAAGCTACGGATGATGCTACGGCGGAGCTATCGGAATGTAGGAGAAGCAACATTTACGACAGCGGTGGCGAGGTGGCGCTCGTGCCGGCGACGCATGGTGGCGATGACGCGCGCCTCCTCTGTCAGGAAGAAACACGTGTATCACCCGTGACTTGGCTGGCGACAATTGTGGCAGACTAGGTTGCCGCCACTCGATCTACTCAACTATTGCAGTGGGCCCTTACCCTTCTTGCCTTTACGTTTCTTCTTGCTGGGTGAGGAGGCGCCGGAGGACGCAGCTACTGCGAGGTGGCAACAGCCACTGAGGCGACGACAGAAGATGCGAGGGCCTCCATGCGCTAGATGTGGGATTCCTGACAAGCCTCCTTGATGTAGAGAAAGAGCTTGTATGCCTAGGGCATGGGGGTTCCCTGGGCAGCCATCACAGCGAGAACGTCCTGGGTGTAATGGACGAAGATGTTAGCGAACACGTCAGTTGTGCCGTGCTTGATGGTGAGGAGCGCAGATAGAGGGGGTGGTGCATCGTCTCCCAGGCAGCGAAGGATGTCCTCTTCCCATTGCCAGTAGGAGGTGACTGTCTCGGTCTTCCCAATATGGAGGGAGTTGAACTCCCGAAGCAGGTGGCTGGTTTGGACAAGCGATGAGGAGGCGTGAGGATGTGCCACGTCGCTACAGGGTCGGGGAGGCGGCCAGTGGAGAAGTCACCGAGGAAGGGCTCAAAAGCAAGACATGAAGATGGAGGGGTGACGGGAACAAGGGCATGTGCAGCACGACGAGCATCATACTCCTAGTCGGCATGGGTGGAGTCATAGGGTAGGATGTAGTATGACCACAAGCCCTCACCCTGCATCCAGATGCGAAAGGTGAGCTCCTAGCTCCAGAACTGCTCGCCAGCTTGGAGCGGCGGGGGCGGGGTTTCAAAGGCCTTTGGCCTGCTGCCAGGACCCAGAGCCGGGACTACGACTGAAGACATGGTCTACCTTTGGCACTGGGTATGGTGCAACGACAAATACTTTATAGCAGAAAAATGACGGGACTAGCATGCCAAGGTGGAAGGAAGGGCGGCAATTTTTTATGTTGCTTTCGCTACTACTATTGTTGCTGTTGTTGCGGCTGTTGCTTCGGTAGCTATGTCGGCAGCTTCAATGTTGCTAGTTACTCTGTCAGCGTTGCGAGCTGCTGGAATATGGCGGATAGCACATCTTTCATGCCAGTAAGGCTGATGACAGATCCTATAGGATGTTGGTGCTACTGCGGCTGCTACTACTGCTGGAGTTGTAGTTGTTGGTACTGTTGCTGTTGTTGCGGCTCTTGCTACTGCTGCTACTGCTAGTACTGCTGTAGTGGGTGTTGTAGCGACTGATGCTGCTGCTGCTGTAGTGGCTGTTGTTGTGGTGGCTGCAGCTGCTGCTATGTCAGGAATGGTTTCCTGGAATACCCTGAACTACCTAAGTGTCAATGGCAACATAGTGCAAAGAGACTTCCAAAGGATGTGTGTGCTTTGGGTCGCCACAACACCAAAGGAGTACAATTCTAGCACAATGCATATTATGGAAACTGAGAAAGGCTGAGAATCATTAATGGTTCGTTATTTTGGTGACATTACATCAGATTCTTGTAGCCTGTGATCTAAGCTTTCCAACACATCCAAGCACGCCTAAACGGAGCAGTAGAGCCTCTGCTACGGCCGTCGAAGTAACCCTTGGTGGAGCCGTCCACCGTGCCTTCCACGCTAGGCAACGAGAGGCGCTTCGACGATGACCCGTCGGAGCACCTTTCCTCGCCCAGAATTCAAGGAGAAGTTCATCCTGGTCAAGGAGGTCCTTATGGTCACTCCGTTCATGCCCCTGGTGAATTTGAAGCTCGTTGGAGATGAACTCGGACCAGCGCGGTGGAATTATCCCGGCACCCATGACAGTGACTCAGATTCTACCCTCCGACCACCCGAACTTCGGATGGGGCTAACTTTCTGAATTCTCAACCAAATCGAGCAACTGAAAGCTCGAAACCACATGAAGAAATCCAAGGAGTCCAAATTTGTAATCAGGTCAGACATCCAACCACTCTCTAGTGGTCGAACCAGGAAAACGGCAAACGGCATCCATGGCAGGGGCATGTTTTAACAATCTCCCCCGTGCACCTTCCATGCCGGATGCCTCATGCTTTCTCTCACTCATCCACTCCTGCGCCTTCAAGCCCTTCACAGCTTTCCAACCCAAGCCCTGCAAGGCTGATGACATGCCGATCCTGGGGCTACGCCTTGGTCAAGCAATCTGTGAGCATGTCCTTTGTGCTACAATGCTGGAGCACAACCTGTCCCTTCTCCACCATGTCGCGCGCATAGTGGTAGGGCAAGTCGATCAGTGTTGTTCTACCAACATCGAACCCCGGCACAACGATGTGCACCTCGGCACATTGTTGTGATCTTCAGGCACAACACCACCTCGGCCACCCCGGAAGGGGTTTGTGAGGGACACTGAAATGTGCACTACAGTTATCTCTTTACATGACCATACATCACCATATATGGTGATAGTATGCATAGCATGCTTGTTGGTCCTTAAATCAGACATTTCACAGTCAGAATCTATAGTTTACCTCTTCAAAATGCATGCATCTGACGCATTGTGTCACAAACTAAACCAACACACAATGTCATGTGCCATTGTACCCTGTGAATGCTCACATTTCATGTGTATGTTACACACTGTCACTGGTCTCTATGCATTCATTCCATGTGTTCCATGTACTTCTCTACTCCAACAAAGCATGCATTTCTGATGCAGGGGTTAAAGAAATAGCAGCATTTTGAGATGTTACAAGATTTCAATGTATCATGGACAGAGTTCCCAAGGAGACAACACCCCCTATCCCCACCTAGTCTACCCCCCAGCAAGCTACCGCTCCTGAAGGTGCTTGCTGCCCTTGTTGCCATTGGCAACAGCCTGGCTGGTGCCAATGGCAACAGCCTTGGTAGAGGACATGGATGTCCCTTTTTTGGCATTAGCAGGGCCCTTGCCACCTGCAGGGCCCTTGCCACTTGTAGGACCCTTGCCAGATGCCTGGCCCTTGCCACCAGCAGCGCCCTTGCCACTATCAGCGCCCTTGCCACCTGCTGCGCCTTTGCCACCTGCAGCACCTCTTCCACCAGCAGCACCCTTCCCACCTGCTGCTTTCCGGCTGCTGGTACGTGCACCAACATCACGTGTACCTGAAACTGCATGAGGAACGTTACCCGCAGCAGCAGCACCAGCCCCAGCACCATTGCCAGCAGCATCATGAGCAGCATCTCTAGCAGCGTCTTCAGCAGTGTCGTCAGCAACATCAGCAGATTCAGCAGCTTCAGCAGCTGCAGAAGCGTCAGCAGTGTTGTCACCAGCATCATTGCCATCGGAATTGCCAGCAGCATCATTACCAGCATCATCAGCATCGCCAGCAGCAGCATCATCGCCAGCACAGCTTGCATTGCCATCAGCATCATCAGCACCGCCAGAATTGCCATGTGCTTCGCCTGCATTGGCAGCAGCATCATCTGAGGGATGACCACTGTCTTCCTCCACCATGGCACGAGTGCACACTGGAAGTGTGTAGGACGGCGCATCCTTGGCCAGCCCAGTGTGGCGTGGCTGCTGCTCCTTGGTTTGCACGTCTCCTCCACTTCCCTCCTCATCCTCCTCTCCTTCCTCATACACCTCTTCTTCCTCCATCTCATCATCCTCACTCTCTACTTCTCCAATTGCATCCTCCTCTTCCTCCTCCTCAATGTCTGGCACCATCTCATCGTCATCCTCACTGTCGGAATCCTCAGCCTGCAGCCAGTTCATGTCACATCCACAACGTGGCTTTGTTTGATTGTAGTGCTTGCGGAGGCGCACGTTGCAGCGTACCAGCATTTCCAGCGTGCTCAGATGGAGGCGGTTTCGGCACACAGTGTGGATCAGTTGGTGGATGGAGAAGATCCTCTCACAGTCAGACGAGGCACATGGCTGAGAGAGAAGTTTGATAGACAGCTCGCGCATAGTAAGCAACTGAACGAGGTGGAGGGAGGACCACTCACATGGTTGCAACTCCTTCGCCACCACCTTGCCCACTGCTGTCCTCGCCTTGTCGCTCAAGCGTCGAGTAGTCACCGGGATAACCTCCACAGTGACGCGTCCGAGCTGGAAGGCCTCGACCTCCTTTTGCAAATCAGCGTGCTTCGGTGCAGGGACGAGGGCCTCCACCACCTGTGCCCAACCTGCAACCATGCTGACATCGCACCTCAAGTCATTCCTGAAGTGTGTGGGATACACACGGCGTACATCAGTGTACAAAGTGCATACCATATCCTCCGTCCACCTTTCCTTCAGCCTGTCCACGGCTAGCTTCACATGTTGCGCTGCAACGCGTGCTAGCTTGCTGCCTCTGGGCTTGCTTAGGGCCTTCAATGCTGCCGTGTTGTCAAGGAGCCCTTCGTAGATTTCGCCTGCAGCGCCACCCGGGGAGTCTGCAATGTGGAGTACCTCAACAAGCGGGTTGAAGAGGTCACGGAGCTGGCAAACCTGGAGCCAGAAAACACGGCGGCGGACGCCTTTTCGCACCTCCTTCTTGCGCTGCTTAAAGACCCCATCTCTCCTGCTGCCAATCTCCTTCCACGTGTTAGATTTCACAAGTTTCAGGAGGAAGGGCCGCATGTCAAGCATGCGTTGTGTGACGATGTGGGCTGATGCGAAACGAGTGTCACAACGCGGAAGCAGCACCTGCCCCCCACTCTGCTGCTTCAACCATGCACGGGGCATGTCGTTATTACGGAAGAAGTTGACCATGTGCTCCACTCTGCTGAGAACCCTAGCCGCCTAATCACTCTTACAAAATTCCTTCATCACGAGATCCACGTTGTGGGCATAGCAGCCCTGCCATAGGATGCCCGGGTACTTTTTCTTCAGGTTCTCAAATGCTCTTTTGTTTGTTGGAAAAAGGGCAACCGTCCGATCCTCTTCATCTACTGATCTACTGGGCTCGGCACAACATCAACAAAAGGAAAAACAAGAGGGCCGAGAGAGAGAGATCCCCATCTCTCTCTCGACCCTCCTGTCTATCCTACATGGCGGGGCATGGTATGGCTGTGGGCAGGCCTCTTTAGGCGTCCCACTGATCCATCCATCCGCAGCCCTACTCTCTCTACTCATCCTATGGGAGCTCCAGAGAGCTGACAGAACAACTTTACCGGACAAGATATATTTGGACAGGTTTTGGACAAACAGGGTGTGTGGTTCGGCAGACGAAGCGAGAGTGCGAGCATGAGCTCCTCTCGACTCTGAGTCTGCTGACGTGGCGAGGAACAGGAGCACGCGCAAGACACTGCTCTTTCTAAAGATGGATCCTACGCTCATGAATCGTGCAAAGGCAGTTGGAAGAATCGCGGCCGTCGCCGAGTCAAGAGGTGCGGTCCTTCCGTCATCTCAAGACGACCGGCCGAGAGATCAGCGACTATGAGAAGCTACCGCAGATCCGGACGATCTCGTCCGTGGATCGCACCGAGGGCGCTGTGCACCTGCCAACCTCGGTCTGCCGATGATCGGAGATCATCGAACGGTGTCCGGTAGATCCTGTGGCTGAGAACCCGAAGACACAAGGATACCGGACTACTCAACACTTGTACTTTTCTGCTCTTAGTTAGTACAGACATACAAGTAGCTGTAGTTTTGTATTTGCTATTACTTCGCCTGTGTGTAACCATTCTGAGCAAGCTTGGTACCGTTGGAAAGCTTGTGAGACGAGTCGTGTAACTGTGCCTTCAGCTCACCCTCTTGAATCGTACAGTCAGTAACATTATTCAGGCAAGAGTACCTGTGTGTGTGAGAGAAGTAACACGTGTATGAGAGAGCATTACCGACAGTTCAAGTAGAGAATTGAGAGAGTTGACTTATCAGAGTACTGCGTCTGAAGACTTCTAAAGATCCTGGTATGTAAATTTCAACATTTGGTATCAGAGCAGGTGGCGTCCTCAGATCTATGCAATCATGGCAGCAACAATCAACCATGAAGATCACTTCAAAGTCGCGCCGTTTGACGGCGATGACTACCATACATTCGCGTTCAACATCGAGATGGTCTTTCTGAACAAAGGCCTATGGGGAGTCATCTGCGATCCTCCCACTGACATATTACCTGCAAGAGCGTCATCTGAAGAACAAATCAGTTGGAACCGGCGTTGTGATCAGGCTTTTTCAATTCTGGCGCTGAACTTAACAGAACGACTCAAGTTTATCATCAGAGACAACAACCCAACCAACCGCCCAAGGAAAGCTTGGAAGGCCCTGAAGAGTCGCTATGAAAGGACGAGCGACGTTGAACTGGGAAGTCTCTTGACAGAGTTTCACACACAACGGATGGAAGGAGGAAAACGCTTGGAAGATCATGTGTCTCATCTCAAGCACCTAGCAAGCCGTATCGCATCAATGGGAGAAGCGATCTCCGAGAGAGTTCTAGTACTAACCCTTTTTCGTGGACTACCTGTCAGATTCAAAGACACCATCAACCGCCTTCTGACGTTTCAGAAACAAGGGAAGACCTTTGATGCTCAACTTGCTGAACTTCGAACAACACTATAGCAAGCCATTGATGCACAAGGAAGAGCCGCCGGTGGGGCACCTGGTGCCGCCGCAGGAGCAGCTGCAGCAGCAGCACCACCCGGAAATCAACCTTACTCATTGACTCTGGAGAAGGCTGTTGAAGAACTCATGATGGTTGAAGAGCAACATATCAAGGACAACGGAGGAGAAGCTGGACTTGTGACCAAATATCAAGGACAAAGGACAAAAAAGTTTGGAAGCTATGGTAACGGCAGTCAGGGCTCCCTTACACACTCCAACAACAGAGATTCATCAACCCCTCATTCACCACGGGGATATGTTCGACCAATTGATCGAGTGTGTTGGACGTGCAAGCAGAAGGGGCACATTGCCGTGGACTATCCCAAACGGCGTCCAAATTTTGCTCGTCACTATGGTTCCCGACGACCACATCAAGCAATGCTGACTACTTACATGTCCACTGTGGCCGCCTTTCTTACAGGGTCTACAAAAGCACAGGAATTATCAGACGGAGAGGACAACTTTCAGTTGAACCTCCTATCTGAAGGACCAACCATGCCTGACGGAGACATGTCAGCTACACCACCAGAACCTTTATTCTATGACTCAGAGCCAGCAGATTCAGCACATCACACCCTGATTGAAGAAGAGTTTGTGACTGAAGAATTGGCCATGTGCTCCATCGACAGTGCCCTTCTACTGGCTGCTGGCATCCTGGCATGGATCATGGACTCTGGATGTACGAAACATATTACCTGCAAAAAGGATTGGTTCATCAACTTCAAACGCTTTCTGACGCCAAGGGAAGTCCGTCTTGGTGGTGGAAGAACTATCCCTGCCTACGGCCAAGGGACAGTGAGAGTTGGGATTAAGTGCAATGGACAACCGGCAACAAGGACTTTTGAGGATGTACTTTATGTCCCAGACCTTGCCGCAAATCTTCACTCAGTCACCAAGCTCAACAACAAAGGCTTCAAAGTGGTGTTTGACACTGACAAGAACTGCAAGGTGTACAACCAAGCATCTCAACTGGCAGCCGTGGCTACACGGATGGGAAATCTGACTATCCTCAACACCAGTGAACCATCAAGACATTCAGCAACGCAAGAGATAGCCTTTGTGGCTTCCGCTCCTACACCGACAAAGACATCTCTGGCAAACCCAGCAGAACTTTGGCACAAGCGGCTGGCACATGTCAGCTATTCAACTCTAACAAAAATGGCTGCAGATTCAGTTGCTCATGATCTTCCGGACAGCCTGCTGCAAGACAAAGAAGCACCCATGTGCAGCGGCTGCATCACAGGCAAACAACATCGAGCATCTTTTCAAACACTCCCGTCACATGGAACCCATGAGTGCCTGGAGCTCGTCCACATGGATATGTGCTATATCAAGGAAGGCTCCCTCTCCAACAAGCACTACTTCCTCGTCATTTTGGATGATTACTCACATATGGTCTGGACTCGGATTCTCCGCTTCAAATCTGATGATGTCAAAGAAATAAAAACCTGGGTTCGACAGGTTGAAAACGAAACCAGCCTGACCGTGAAGAAGATCCGAACTGACAACGGAACAGAGTTTGTCATCCGCAATCTCAAGGCCTTCTACGATGAAAGAGGCATTCAGCATCAAACCACAGTGCCATACACTCCACAACAGAATGGCAAAGCCGAGAGGATGAATCAGACTCTCCTTGAAAGAGTCCGAACTATGCTTCACACTGCCGGGCTCTCATCCGCATTCTGGGCTGAAGCTCTTCACACTGCAGCATACATCACGAATCGTCTTCCCACAACTAAGCTGCCTGCAGGTACATCCACACCCTATGAAGCATGGACCGGCAATAAGCCTTATCTGGGGCACATCCGTATTTTCGGATGCACAGCGCATGCCTGGGTCTGCCCAGAAGAGCGCTCCAAACTGGACCCACGATCTAAAGTCTGTATCCTCCTTGGATATGAGACACGTGACATCTATCGACTCTGGGATCCAGACTCCAAACGAGTGATTTGCAGCAGGCAGCCCATCTTCGATGAAAGTTTCTTCAATCGTGCACGTGATACAACACCACCAGCAGTTACACCCACTGTCTACATTGAAACAACGCCGCCACCTCTACAAAAATTCTCTGTCGATCCTACACCCGATGATCACGCTGGTGTCCTCCCTCCTGTGGTTCCAGAGGAACATCATCATGCTCCTGCTGCCTCACAGAAAGACACCTCCAACACCCCATCACAGTCAGGACTACGGCGATCGGCCAGACTTACCAGACCCTCGACGTTTCTCCAACTTGGTTTTCTGTCTACAACCGAGCTCTCTGCAGATGACGACCTTGATCACACAGCACTACTCACACAAGTGGTGGACCCCACCAGTTTCAAAGATGCTATGCGTCGCCCAGATGCAGACCTATGGCGCCAAGCAGCTCAAGAGGAGCTTTCTCAGCTTCAGAAACAACACACATGGGATCTGGTCCCTCGACCACCCAACACGCCCATTGTCACGTGTAAGTGGGTGTTCAAGACAAAGCTGACCAGTGCAGGTACACCTGATCGTCACAAGGCAC
>SZWC01000109.1:411049-456384 GCA_023375785.1 Penium margaritaceum | reverse complement strand
TGAAGCCATCAACCACGAGAGAGGGCTGAGCACGAAAGAAGAGGCCAACACGTGGTGTGGCAAGAACATAGCGAACAATTCGCAAGGCAGCCTCCAAGTGCCGTTCGCGTGGGCATTGAGAGAATTGTGAGAGGAAGTTGACCGCAAAGGCCACGTCAGCACGAGTGGTGGTGGCAAGGTACATTAGTGACCCTATGACTCTGAGGTAGTCAATCACGTCAACTGTCTCCCCCAGCTTGGAAAGGTTCAATGATTTCAGCAGTGTCTGTCCAACTGGGGTCATGGGCGTAGAGGCGGTGGGAATGGTAGTGAGAAGTGGACTGAACCGCTCCCCCAGGCTGCGGATATACGCAGCCTGGTGCACGTGGAGAGTGCGGCGTGCACGGTCCCGCTCGAGCTCCATGCCCAAGAAGACGCGAGCCGGCCCTAGATCCTTCATCTTGTAAGCTGCTTGGAGAAGGGACTTAGCAGCAGTGGTTGCAGAGGTGCTGGGAGATGCAATGAGAAGATATTCAACATATACCAGGATGGCAACCAGTGGCTGTGACGGGGGGCTGAGAAACAGAGGGGGGTCCACTGGACTTCTTCTGAAGCCGCCCTTCTCCAGGGTTGCTGTTATCTCCTGGTTCCAACAGCGGGGTGACTGCTTGAGCCCATAGAGGGCCTTGCGCAGCCGCCACATACGGCTCGTCCCATCCGAGAATCCAGGTGGTTGCACCATGTAGATTTCCTCATCCAGCTTGCCATGCAGAAAGGCATTGTTGACGTCCATTTTCTCCAGCTCCCAATCATGTTGGGCAACTAGACTGAGCAGTGCTCTGGCAGTGGTGTAGCGACCAACAGGTGCAAAAGTCTCGTCAAAGTCCACACCTGGAATCTGTGAGAACCCCTTTGCAGTGAGACGCGCTTTATACCGTTCCACAGTGTTGTCTGGGTTGAGCTTGCGCCGATACACCCACTTGGCTGCAACAGCTTTGCGGCCTGGTGGTAAATCCACTAACTCATATACACTGTGCTTTGACAGTGCATCGAGTTCAGCCTTCATGGCCTGTTCCCACTGAGAGGAGTCAGTGGCTACACGTGCTGCCTGTACCGTCACAGGTTCAGGGGGAAGCGGAGAGAGACCGGCGGTAGCAAAGCACGAGGCAATATACACAACGACGGACGAGGAGAGAGCAGAGTGAAATTCCTGCTCAACCAGGGAGTAGCCAAGGGCAGTGCTGGGGTGCATGACAGACGCTGTTGCAGACAGGCCAGAGGTGGTGAGACCAAGGGCCAGAAGACCAGGGTCACCGGAGACAACAGGGTATGACTGCGAGGGGAGGGCACGGAGTCACCCACCACGCGTGTAGGGTGAGACCGGTGGAACGGTCGCAGAGGAGGAGGGCGCAGCGGGACGAGGCGATGCAGAAGAAGAGGGGGAGACAGGAGCTGGTACAAGGGCGACAAGGGAAGACGGAGAGGTGGAGACAAGAGGAGAAGAGGAGCACGACGCCGCAGGAGAGACAGCGGTAGGAGAGCCAGGAGATAGGCTGAGTGAGGGGGCCAATGGAGCTGTGGAGGGAACTGAGGCCACTGGAGAGGCAGACAACAGTGGACGCTGATCGGACGGGGAAGTGACAGCAGGGACAGAAGGACGCCCTGAGGAGGGGACAGGAGGCCCAGAGGGCAGAAGACCACCCCCATCCCGAACGGGCGGAGTGGGGGGCCCGCCAAAGCGTGGGGAGTCACGCTCAAACAGGTGTTCAAAGAAGAGAGAATCACGAGATTCAATTACCCGGCAGCGGGAAGGATCCCAGAAGCGCCAGGCTTTGGAGAAGGGAGAGACACCAAGGAACACGCACAGGCAACCACGAGGAGAGAGCTTACCATCACGCTGGTCGGTGGGCACCCAGACTGAGGCAAGGCACCCCCACACTCGTGCAAGACGGAGATCAGCTCGGCGACCAGTCCAGCGTTCAAAACGGGTGACAGTGTGGGGAAGTGGTCCATGCGGAATTCTGTTCCAGACCCAGGTCATATAGGACATGGCTTCAAAGGCAAAGAGAGGAGACTGACCCAAGGCAGAGAGCAGAGAACGAACCCCATCAGCAAGGGTGCGATTCCAGCGTTCGGACACGCCATTCTGCTGAGGTGTGTAGGGGGCAGAGGATTCAAGGCGCACACCGCGAGACTCAAGAAAACGGGACGTTGGACCAAAGAATTCACCACCACGGTCGCTGCGAAAGACACGCAAAGACCAGAGACAAGCCCGTTCGGCCTGTGGGAGCCATGACTCAATGACATCAGTGACATCGCTTTTGTGGCGAAGGGCAAAGACCCAGCGGTAGCGAGAGTAGTCATCAGTGAGACACAAGACATAGCGCCCAAGGCCACATAGGAAGTCCTGGGGTAGGGGGCCCATGACATCGGCATGCACCAGATGAAGTGGGTGCGAGGTAGTGGATTCAGAGGTGGAGAAGGGTGAGCGGTGCATTTTGCCACTAGCACAGTCAAGACAGGTGGACGTGCAGGGAGGAGAGAAAGTGGCAGGGTCAAGGCCGTGGGCAGGTTGAAGACGAAGGAGGCGCTGGATGGCGGCAGTGTGGATGTGACAGAGGCGACGATGCAGGAGGTCAGCATGATCAGAGGAAAGAGAAGGAGCGACATGAACAAAGGCAGATGCAGCGGAAGGTGAGGTCAACGTGAGAGGCACACGGAACAGGCGATTGCAGCGCACATCATGGATAACAACACGGCCAGAGGAACGAAGAGAGATGGATGCAAGGCCGCAGCTGGACAAGAAGTCCATGCCTTGATCGTCAAGGGTGGTTACCGAGAGCAGACTGAATTCAAGGTCAGGGACGTACAGGACATCGGGAAGATAAACAGTGCCGCCAGGGTCAACAAAGCGGACAACACCAACACCTTGAACAAGGAGAAGCTGACCGGAGCCAGTTCGGACAGAACGTACTGACTGAACAGGCCCAAGTGACACGAAGGAGGACCGACAAGATGTCATGTGATGCATGGCCCCTGAATCAATGATCCAGAGGCCAGGTGAGGCACGAGTGGAGGGAAGGACCAAGCAGACAGCCACAGTGCCACGGGCAGGGGAAGAAGCAGACTGTCCAAGGCGTGCGGGAAATGTATGAGACTGCCAGTGCTCAATCCATGCACGATCATCAGGCAATTCCCCCTGCACACCACCAGAGGCGGAACCACGGAGAGTGACATCCGACTCACAAATGGAGACACGAGACTGGCCACTCATACTCTCACCTCCCTGGGAGCGAAGGTGGAGAAGCTCGGCCAAGCGACGCTCAAGAGCGCGCTCTTCGTCTCGGCAATCGGAGGAGCGCTCAGAGAAGCGGTAAGATGAGCGGTCGGAGTGGTGGCCATCGTCCCGGGCCCAGGGAGGGACAGAGTAGTGGGAGGATGGCGGCCCGTAGTAGGAGGAACCGGATGGTGGTGGCACCCAGCCCCACGGACTAGGGGCAGGCTGCGCCTGCTGAAGTGGGGCTAGTGTGGTGGTCAGGGTAGAGGCAGATGAGGAGGGTGAGGACGATGAGACTGTGACTGTGGCAGCAGCTGAGGAGGCAGCAACGCCAGTGCGGGCCCAATGAGCGCGCATGGAGGAGGCGAGGTGCGCATCATCGCGGGGAGCCGGACACTTAGGGGCGGAGTGGCCGGTGGCGCCGCAGTTCTAGCAGGTGACATCAGCGACCGAGGAACTGGAGCCCCTGCCGACGCGCCCGCCTCCACGTCCTTTGCCCCCACGACCACCACCACGGCCGGGGTGAGAACCGTTGCCCCCACCGCGGTCGGTAGCCTGCGTTGAGTGAGTTGAGGCCTGAAGGGTGGAGGCGGTGGAGGATGCTGCAGCGGAAGCAGAGGGTGAGGAGGTAGTGACAGCTGCAATTGCGGCGCGATGCAGCTGCTTGTTCTAGAGAGAGTTCCACCAGGCAGTGAGACGTGCAGTAGTGAAGTCAAAGAGGGGGCCAATCCCTGGTGGGGAATCAGCAAGGACTGGTGTAGAGGCAAGGCGTTCAAGTTCTGCCTGGGAGACATGGAGGTACAGGTCAGACAACTCAGGGATGAGGCCAGCAACAATGGACAGACATGCGGAGAGAGGTCCTGGTACAGCCTTGCCCAGGTCACGCAGCAAGCGAAGGCTGCGTGCCCAGTACTCATCTGCTGTCTCGTCTGCCCGCATCTGCAACGTGTTGAATTGAACAGTGAGTGCACTTTGGGCGGCATGCCCAGTGACAGTTTTGCGACGGCGGATGAGTGCATAAGCACCAACTGGGTCAGCAGTGGTGCCCCGGATGGGGTCTGCATTGTACGTACAGATATCATCAAGGAGACTTTCAGGACCAGCGTTAATGAGGGCCCGCACAGCATGTGCAGCCTCTGCAGGCTGCGGCACAAAAGATGGTTTGGCGGGTGCATAGTACTCCCACAACAGCTCACCCTGAGCCCACGCACTGCAGCGCGTCTCCTAGGATGTGAAGGTGAGCTTGGAGGTGAATTGTGGCGGAGGTGTTTCAAATTCCTTCTGTCGCGCCAGTGGGAGAGTACGAGCAGAGGCGGTTGCAGCTGTGACAGATGGGGAGGAGGAGTTAGCAGCGCCACCAGCAGGTGGTGCTGATGAGTCTGTAGATCCTGACTGATCAGCAGGAAGGGCTGCTGCAAGGGCCGGCACGGAGCGAAGACGCTCAAGTACTAATGCAGCTACTTTTGCGGCTAACTCATGCTGTGCATCCCGTTCACGATCAAGCTCATCTTGTGCCTTTCGGCGCTCAGCCTGCGCTTCGCTAAGGGCGGCCTGGAGGGCCTCAAGCTTGTCATCTGGCCCCGGCATGGTGAGAATGTAAGAGTGCTAGTGCAAAAATGCTATCAAGAATGAGGGGCAAGAGGAAGAGAGGTTTGGCATNTTTTGCGCCTAACGCATGCTGTGCATCTCGTTCACGATCAAGCTCGTCTTGTGCCTTTCGGCGCTCAGCCTGCGCTTCGCTAAGGGCGGCCTGGAGGGCCTCAAGCTTGTCATCTGGCCCCGGCATGGTGAGAATGTAAGAATGCTAGTGCAAAAATGCTATCAAGAATGAGGGGCAAGAGGAAGAGAGGTTTGGCATGCAGAATGAGAGGTGGTCTCACCGATCTTGTGACGGTGCAGCAGAGTGAAGAGAGGAGCCACCACGGCAGCTGCTGAGGAGAAGAGCACTGCCACCCACCCAGCAAGCGCCACCGTAAGGCACAGGAGGCCAGTGACAATGGCTCCAGCCACTGCTGCAGATGCAGATGCAACGAGGACCCCTGTGACGACGTGTGGAGTCAGCTCGCGTGGAGCACCTGTGGGAGTCAGGACGGCTGCTGCGGTGGAGGCGCGGATGGAGCCGACGGCGGCGGCAGTGGCGTCAGCAGTAGATGAGGCTGCAGTGGCGACCGAGGCTGTTGCGGCTGTGATCTGAGTGGCAATGTTTGCCGCGGCGGCTGCAAGCAGTGTGAGAGAGGCTGCTGCGTGACCATAGGCTTCACACGCATGACCCACGGCAGTTTGAGTGAGTGCCCTGCAGGCACGAGCGGTTGCAGCGAAGGTTGCTGCGGCCCCTGCTGCTGCGTCAAGCACAGCATCTGCGAGGCCGATAGAGTCAGTGTGCACTGGCAGCAATGGGATGACACCCGGGACCTCTGGCGCTGGAGATGGTTCAGCAGATGTGGCGGCAGCGGGGGAGGGACCGGCTGTGGTGTTGGAGGTAGATGCAGATGTAAAGGGTGGAGTACCGACTCCGGGTTGCATGATTAGAGAGCGAGGAGGGGACGGTGGCAGGTCGTCTGCCGTGTAAACCTGTCTGTTAATCTCCTCCTCTCGTACAACCGATGTCCTTTCTAGGTCCCCTTGCCAGTAGTTGGAGTTGAGCATGCGAACCCAGATGGGCGTGTCGTTGTCTGGAGGCGCAGACGGGTAGTAGTCCCTAGGGTCCTCCCACCCGTCGTCAGCGTGACGTGCGGCAGTCCGAGGAGAATCAAGCTCCTCGTCAGGGGGTCCGTCGTGTGGTGGGGAATCAGGTTGACTGATATGGCTGTGGACGCAGCTGAAGGCAGAAGAGAGTCTGGGTGCAACCTAGGATCCTCAATGAAGGACAAGGAGGAGAACCACAGGTGTCGGACACCCTAGGGTGTCTCTAGGGCAATGCTGAGAGAGCTGCCGACTGCGTGCACCTGAGACTGTATGCTGCCAGGAGAGAATGAGAGAGGAGAGAGGGGCACACGAGAGCAGCCGGCTGCAACAAGATGCAGCCAAGAACAAGGAGAAAGCAAACGGTGCGTACACACACCGCAGACGATCTCGAGAGCAGCGAAGAGCAGCTGCAGAGAGGAGTGAGGCAGTCGAGAGAGATGTGAGGGCCAGCGGAGACACCGACAGCTCACAGTACTGAAGAGAGGCGGGAGATGCGCCTACATACCACGGACAACCGTGGGGGCGGCCAAGAGCGGCTGCAAAGAGACGTGGGACGGTAGGGCGCAGTTCAAGGACCGGGAGAGACTCCGGCCACTGACGGCGAGGAGAGTACACGCGAACGAGCGGGAAAGAACCCGCTGGGCCCCGGGAGACGACCACCCTCCGAGAGACGTCGAGGGTGGTGAGCGCAGCAGCTCAGACGGCTGCTACGAGTTGGCGCGGTGTGGAGGCGTGCATTTGCCTCGGGAACAGCAGAAGTGATGCGAGGGCCATGGGAGAGGGTGGCTGTAGACTTCAAGGACCAGGATCGCGAAACGGTGAGAGAGGAAGCTCACGTGCTCTGATACCAGTAGTTACTAGGAAGTTGCATAGGCTGCCTAGTCCATGTTTGGTGAGGTGAGAGGTCGCAACATCCACCAACAAGTGGGACACGCCATGGATGCGGTAACTTGCTTGCAAAGTCTCACACTTAACCAAGACAAGAGAGAGACGGGGAGCGAGCGAGACAAGTACCAGTGAGCACTCACTCACCACGAGCGTAGAGCTCGGGTGAGCAAGAGCCGCCACCCGGGGGTCGAGCCCGACCTCTCGGAATAACCGAGGGCGGCTACTCAGCGATGCACGGTCAAGACCGGCACGGTGGCCCCCTAAGGATCAGCACCCGGGTAAGAAGCAGCTCCCCCATCACATGCAAAGCAAGACAAGATGCTGCAGGGCACGGCAGTGAGAGTGTACGTCCCTAGCATCTACCGCATCACACACATAGAAAANAGAGACGGGGAGCGAGCGAGACAAGTACCGGTGAGCACTCACTCACCACGAGCGTAGAGCTCGGGTGAGCAAGAGCCGCCACCCGGGGGTCGAGCCCGACCTCTCGGAATAACCGAGGGCGGCTACTCACCGATGCACGGTCAAGACCGGCACGGTGGCCCCCTAAGGATCAGCACCCGGGTAAGAAGCAGCTCCCCCATCACATGCAAAGCAAGATAAGATGATGCAGGGCACGGCAGTGAGAGTGTACGTCCCTAGCATCTACCGCATCACACACATAGAAAACTCATAAAGTCATGCAATGGTCTCATTTGTGTTCATGGTGATTCCTGGGTCCAGCAGCAGCAGCAGCTTGGAACGCCACCAGCTTCATCCAGAATGGGCATGTTGGGCGTTTCCCCAGGTGGGACCATCGTTATTCAGTCTGTACAGAATGTGTGCAGGATGTGAGAGGCAAGAGGGCATAGAGTTATGAGTGGCCGACAAACTTCAACACTGAGGTGGACGCCCCGTGGCACATGGACGAGGACCACCTGTTCTTTCATTCTCGTGCCTCCCACTGGCTTGCAACAGACTGCATGGTTGCTCGAGAACAAACATTGAATTTTTGGGTTTTTTTTTTGGTGTTCCTGTCTGGGAGTAGGGTGTCTGGTGTTTCTCTTAGTCTACACGCTGTCTCGTTCTATCCAACAGCTCACTACACGGGCTCGCGGAGTATTCTTGGAGAGGTTCGACTTTTCAAATGTACAAGGGTGCAAATACAGCAGTACCCATCATTTGGGTCAAGAGATGAGCAGTGTCCATAGTTGCAAATGAAAGGACGGCGGCGTTCATAGTAAAAAATGATATGTCGACGGTGTGCATAGTCTAAAACAAAATGACAACCTTGCCCATGTTTTTCATCATGTGCACGGAAACCGAAAAACATGACAACTGTTTGCACTAGCGGTGAAAATGCCGATTACCCCCTGTTTTGTCACCCTTCACCCTCATCCGTCCCTCCGTCGGAACAATAAGCCTCATCCGCCCCTCTGTCGGAACGATAAGCCCCATTCGCCCCTCCGTCGGAGCGATAAGCCTGATCCGCCCCTCCGTCGGAGCGATAAGCCTGATCCGCCCCTCCGTCGGAGCGATAAGCCTGATCCGCCCCTCCGCCAGCACGATAAGCCTCATTCGCCCCTACCCATGAACAATAAGCCCCATATACCCCTCGAGCGGGTTTCGATGCAAAACCGTTGAAAATGACGGAAAATAAGCCTAATGTACCCAAGGTTTGTGATGTGACGCAACACTATCGCAACACTACTTGGGTCTGCGTACAGGCTCGGCATGGTACCGTTTCGGCACCTGCGCCTCCCTGCTGCGGTGTGCAGTCGGCCATACATGACGACTGATGCTTTGCAAATACACTGCCCGTCGTGTCATTTGCGATGTCAAACCCGTACGTATGCTCTGCATATATAACTGGTTTAATTGCAATGGACTACTACCTTCTCCCGTACCCAAGAGTACAATGGGCAAACCCTCTTGCGACATGTCCAATGTTCGAGATACGCGTCCTCTGCCACCGTTGCAGGGCTGGGGTGGCCGCCCTGAACCCTTGTACGGTCCTTGGGGAACCGTGATAATCCCCCCCCCCCGCCCCGCCCATGGATCACGGAACTGCGGTGGCGGAGTGGGCAAAGATAAAGCGCGCATGGGACATCATCAACCCAAATACACCCGAGGACCCATACACCATGTGTTGGAAGTTGGGCATGAAAGCACCTCATGCCTGACCGTTGTTATGTCTACCCAATTGGGCGACATGGATGTCGGTCTGGCCATTTCCATGGTCACGGTTGTGATTAACGTCATCCTTTACCTCATGTCTTTACTGAAGTTCATAACTATATGCAGGACATCGTGGAATAAAGTGTTTCCATAAAAATGAACAATGTACCACCCTTATCGTCATTATTAGTGTGCATTAAAGCAACGGAATGTCCTCTATTGTACACTTTTTCTGGGAGTATTAAAAACCAATGTAGCAGTCAAATGAGGACATTATATGCGCACAAATGTACCGTTATACTGGATATTGTGGGGTCAAGTACCTTCAACTTTCATCATCAATATGCCCACCTCACTGTTTTTATAGTAAGCAATATCATAAGTGAAATGTCACCTCTTCAGCAACGTATGGTAAGGTTGTACAGCAATGTGCCATCCTCAGTAGTACACTTCATGAACATTGTACCAATGAAATCATTTCTTACTTCATTAATATATCATGTACTTACTTCCCATGTGGTGGTTGTGCAGCCTATAATAGACAGTGTCATGTATCGTGTTTGTACGTGGTACGTGAAGGTTATCCTTATGAAAGAATGACATGGATTTTGGCTTATTCTTATGATGTTGGAAGAAAAGCAGTCAGTTGAACGCTATGAACAGTATTTACATCAGAAGCATTACCTTATGAACACTGAGAAGTACACTTCAACTACTTCTGGCACTACTTGCTAATGAAAGAATGACATGGATTTTGGATTTTTCTTATGATGTTGGAAGTGAAGCAGTCAGTTGAACGCTATGAAAAGTCTTTACATTAGAAGCATTACCTTATGAACACTCAGAAGTACACTTCACCTACTTCTGGCACTACTTGCTAATGAACTTGGCACTTGAAATGACCAACCTTGCACAAGGGACTTGGATTGAGTACAATCAATTAAGGAAATGTCAAACACTAAACACCATAGAAAGTGAACGTGGGATACGTAATTTCCTCGAAGAGTTCACGACTCAATCCCCGGAGAAAATGAACAATGTCACAGACAGGACACAGCTGCTCCCATGGCTGAGAGTGCTCAGCATCGTAGAAGACATCGGCCTCAGTGTCTGAATCTTGGCAGCCATGTCTGCTTCTCGGAACATACACACTACTGGCTCCCCTCCCCACATGCAATGAACTACTGTGTCTAAGCCTAACTCTGACCTTCTGCCTAACCCGAAACCCCCCTCTCCGGGTGAACTGGGAGCCGCCTCTCACTATGGTCTGCTCAATCTCCATAGTCCAGCAAAATTCATCCTGCACATGAACAAAAGCAAGTATTAGTCATGAAAAACACCCGGTAAACCGATGAGAGTTCCTTCAAAATGTGAATAACAGGGCATGACGACAAACAGAACAAGTACATACCTCACTCCTCCTCCTCTGGCTCCTCCTCGTACATCTCCTGCCACTCTCTCTCCTCCTCATCCAACTGTTGGGTGTGCTCATCCTGCGTCACCGTCTCACCATCATCACCAAGAGGAGGGGAGTATACACCAGAGTCATCACTTTCAGCACCAACATCATCATCATCCAGTTCATCCCGGGGCGGAGCCTCGGGATCGTACTCCACGTCACCACTGGCATACGCTGCAAGTGGAGCACCCACAGTTGTGGAGGCAGTTGCACGTGCCTCCAAGGCTGCTGCGGCCTGTGCAGCAGCAGCCTCTAGACGTCCATCGTATCCCCTTGCTACGGCCTGTGCAGGACTTGGTGTAGGCGGGTTTTTGCAGCGTGTCCTGGTGTGGCCTTTTTGCCCACACCGTGGCCAAATGAAGTTTTTCTTCCGCATCGTCTCACGGTCTTTCCTTGCGCTGCACGGGCGTCCCTTCCCACGCCTTGGTCCCGGTTGCAGCCACTGTGGTTCGACGGGCACAATGTTTTTCACCACCGGCGAGGGGATGGGGTTGTTGTATGCACGTCGTAACGCCATGCGTGTGAGTCCAGGGTCGACAAGGTTCTCTGCGTTGATGCGCTTCACGAGCAGGAAAGCGCAAGCATGATGACATGGCATTCCAAACTCCTTCCACCTGCCACAGCTGCAAGTCTTCTCTAGCAGGTCTACCTGTCGGGGATTGTTGGTTGGTCCATCCACAGTTGCAGTGTTTGGGCCCTCCTCAGTCACATTGTACTCAGGGGCCACGGCAAGGCAGTTGAGCAGTCGGTCGGCTTGGACAAGGGCCAAGGACGTCTGCACAGCTTCCGCCTGGGCACGCCGAGCACAAAACATGCGCTGCACAAAGGGCAGGATGCTCACAAAGCAATAGTATGGATACAGCTTGCGGTGCGCTGCGATGCGTGCGTTCTAGCTCTCTGCTGTGTTGGAGGTGGTGTGGCCTCCCCTGTCAAGGGGGCAGTGGAGACGTGTCCATTTCTCCAGAGGTACACCCCCGACCACAGACCCATCCCCACCTGGCCTGCCAAAGAGATATACGTAGGCAGATGCACTCACTTGCCGCAGGTGAGTGGTTGCATTTTGCCACTGGTCGACATTGAGCGCAAGCGCACACTTCCATGCCTAGTGTGCGGCTTTCTTCCCATAGGCAATGCGGACGTTCTCGCGCAAGTGCCATGTGCAGAACGTGTGTGTTGCACCACCTAAGTACTTCTTCACCGCTTTCTCCAGGCCCTTCTCTCTGTCTGTGATGATGCATGTCCCAGGCAGAGCAGCAGTGGGATACGCGAGGGCAACCTGTGCGCAAAAAAAGTTCCAACTCTTCTCGTCCTCGGTCGGTGCCAGTGCCCACGCCATGGGCACTGCTTGGTCATTGGCGTCAAAAAATTGGGCAAGCAGCAGAGTTTGCTTATGCCCGTTTTTCAAAAACGTTGCATCCATGGTCAGAATGCGGTGACTGTGCTGGAAAGCGATCCTGGCAGCCCTTGGAGCGACGAACGCCCACAGGAAAGCACCGTTCTTGTCCTTGTGCACAACCGCGTGGGTTCTTGGGTCAATGTGTCTCAGCTGCACGCATGCAATGGATGTACACAAGTCAATTGAACCGAAATTTGAATGAACACTGCTTTGTTCAAGGTTTCAAGAGGACATGTTTGCGTACCTCGTCGATGTACGATGGAAAGAGACTCCACGTGTCGGTTTTCTTGCCCATCAAATTTTCCTGGGCCTGTGACTTCGCGCGGTAGAGTGTGTTGTTGGAGATGTTGATGCCGGTCCTCTCGTGGAGTACCTGCCGCAGGGTGGCTGTGGACGCAGTGGGGTCGCGCTGCAGTGCTTCGCCTATTTTGCGGGCCACCCACCCCTTCTGGTGGGCTGGATTGCCGCGGCCAATCTTGGGGACACACTTGTGTCCGTCGGCGTAGTGGGACACAGTCACGGCACCAAACTTGCTTGTCACACGTACGCACAGGAGCCAGGTACAACCCTTGTTCTTCGCCTCGGCACACGTCACGTGGAATCTAGCGGGCTCACTGCGCACCCACTTAAGCCCGAAGTGGTTGTCAACCGCGTAGTCCTCCACAAACGCCCGGGTTGCGTCCATGTTGTCAAACAACATACCCTCTGCCGGCTCCTTCGGCATCCCCTTCTGCTTCTTCGGGATGTGACATGGTTCGTTGTCCAAATCACCTGTCCATGACAGCACCGCATAAAATGACATGAGAGAGCACGGGTTTAGAATGGAGTCCATGCAAAACCAGGAAGAGGAACCTGTACTTCCATGCACTGTCTCCGTCTTCCTAAAAAAACCAGACACTGGATGCATCCTAGGCACAAAATGACCATTACCAAGGTGGCCATGTGGTACGGACAGCACGCGACGGCGCCCCATGCTAAACCTAACCGGTCCGGCTTCCCGGACATCGGGGGACCTGGGAGCACGGGGTGGTTCATCCGGGAGTTGGTTCCGTGGGAGGGCGTCCCACTCGTCCAACCGCCGGGACTACCAGTCATGGTTCCAATATCGAGTCAACCAAAACATAACATCTTCAAACATGCCTGATGGGTTGTTCGGCGGAGGGTTATCAGGGTACCACCGCGGTGCAGGTCCGTCAGCAGACCGAGCAGCGTTCTCGTCAGGACTTGGTTGCGTGGCAACGAGCCAAGCGTGTTCGTGGGAAGCCATCCGAAACGGTGGATATTTCGTCCACAAAACATCATCCTATTTATCCCATCTACCCTCCTCATTAGGCTTACCGGCGTCCTCGACGACTTGGTCGTCCACCATTCCGGCTTCACGAAGGATGCAGCAGCAAAAGCAACATCGTTAGAGGGAGCGGTGACGACGTCAACGACGACGACGCAACACTGAATGACAACGGATGCAACTCGACAGGTACCCTGCCGCAACATGTGGTGCAAGTGGCGGACAATCCGAGGATAGGTGTACACGTAGGATGAGGGTACTGTCCGTCGATACCCCTCTTCATGCACGTACTCTGTGACTATAGTGCATGTCATCCACTGTCCGCCAGCAACTAATAGTACACCATGGTTTTGGGTACCCAACGGCATGCCCATAGTCACCGCCGGTTGAAAGGATGTGACAGCGACATGTGATTGGCAGCTCGTCATGGCGTGCCGCGGAAGTTTCAACACGGACAGCTGTCGACTGGTCCAACGGCGCAATGTAATTTGCACGCTTATCGCTTGCTGTGCTGGCCATACAGCTGTTAGGCGCGGCATGACGTTTGGATGCCGGTGCATGAACCACGCCAGCTGAGGGCCGAGTATTCGCAGGGAGTGTTTCAATGTTACGAGGACATTGCATGTGCTGGTGAGACGGCCATGCAGACGTGCGGTGTGGGGTTTGACGAAAACTCCGAGTCCTTGAATTATTTTCAGAATGAAAGGATACCCCCAGTTATCGAGCGCATGAAGGACGTTGAACCGCAAATTGTCGAGTACCGGAACATTTTCGATGTCGACTTCATTGTAATGTACAAGTATCGACTACATGCATGCGACGTGGTTGTATGAATTGAGGCACAAATTGTTGGAAAATTGGAAAAATAATACCAGGACACCCTTTTCCTACAGAAAAATGAACCATACCGTACTGGAACTCACTTTCGTGCAAACTAATTATTTTAGTTCGCCCATGTGCTCTTTAAAAAATGATGAGTTGGTTTCGAGGATCACTCCCAAAATTACTGAGCTGTTCCTGAAAATTCTACGCAATGTGCCCCCACTTATAACTACGTAAAAACAGGGGCCAAACACGGTTCCAGTCACTCTAATGCACACCATCGACGGGCTGTGTTTATTCACGCTCGTCGACTGCCCGTCGCATCGAGCACAGAACCACCTTACGCGGTCAGCCGTCAGATTGCAACAGGAAATCTGACGGCTACCGAGGTCCTGAAGTCAAACGCTCGAACTTAGTGACTCGAAGTTCGAGCGTTCGAAGGAGAGTGGGACCACTTGGACTTGAACCAAGGGCGAAACTAAGTACCATAGTATTAATCCAAGACAAGGATGGGCGACCACCCAAATAATTCAAAAATGCCATTTTTTGGGTGAAAGTAAGAAGCATTAAATTCAGTTTCAAAAAGTGAACGAAAGTGAAGGACAGTACTGTATGCCGTCACATGACGACTTCGACAATTGCAAGGGGTATATGGGGCTTATTGTTCATGGTTAGGGGCGAATGAGGCTTATCGTGCGGGCGGAGAGGCGAATGAGGCTTATCGTGCTGGCGGAGGGGCGGATCAGGCTTATCGTCCCGACAGAGGGGCGGATCAGGCTTATCGTTCTGGCGGAGGGGCGAATGGGGCTTATCGTGCCGACGAAGGAGCGGATGTGGCTTATTGTGAGAAACTTGGGGTATATACTCACTCCGCCCTAGTCGCTTGAATTATTCAGTCGTGAACAACCCGCATGTCGTAAACAAACGTCGCGAGGTGACAGGATGTCTTCACAGCTTGTGTGTAACGGGCTGTGTCTCCAGCTCTTGCTCTGAAGTCGTCATCTGAGTTCGCGGAATGGCGTTCTTAGTCAGCGTCAGGGGTTTACCCCCTTCGCAGGACCGAGGGGCATTCGTCATCAACGACCCAGAGCAGGGAGACTCGAATGTTTCAAGACTCCGGAGGCTCATTTCCGTTTTTCACCTTACCCCTGGTTTTGGGACCCAAACCGGGGGTTTTTACCTCAAACTCGTGCATTCACACGAGTTTTCCGGTTTTGAAACTCACGGTTCATCCTAAACAAACTCAAGTTTTGCTTTTGACGCGTCGGCACGAAATCGTTAGGTGCGAGGCACGATTGGCGATTTTGCGCCTTCTCTCGCGTGCCCTGAGAAGATTTTAGGAAGCTTCCTAGCACGCTTGCCACTAACTGGGTGTCAGCGCTCAGTCAGCTCGTGGCGTCAACACAGGGCGGACGCGAAACGGCAATGGTTTGGCTATACGACACAAACAGTTTCAAATGTGCTTCCATAAATAAAACACATGCAGAGAGTTTAAAAATGACAAGTCCACAGCATAAATACCTGCCGCGGCGCACGACGGGTGTCGCACGCGGTAGTGCAAGGTCTGTCCTAAAACTGGCCCAAAAACACTGTTTTGGCCGTAAATTTGTGCAGACCAATCAGAACGCTACGCCGTCTAAACCTAGAGATGCAGAATCTCAAGCCGGACGCTACGACTGGTCACACGCATAAGTCCGGCACCGATCGGTGGACAGACAATGCAAAACATGCAAATCGGGCTCAAGAGCCAGTCCATCGAGAAAACTCTAGCGTCTGCAGAAAAACCGCAAAAGCAGCCCAGCAAGCATCCATGGCGTCGTGGCAGCTCTCTGGTAGCTGCTAGTGGATGGAGCCACCACTCGTTGGTGCTCAAGCGCCAGCTGCGTCCACATCAAGGATAGGCTGCAGAAAAACTACAGGAGGTCCGAGACAGCATCAGCGACGTTGGGGCAGTCGTCGGTCAGCTCCGAGTGGGTGGTCCACCACCTGTCGACGCGCCGGTGCCTCCAGGGTCCGCATCGGGGACCATGTCATCGCGCTCTCCTGTGCCGCTGCTCTCCTGGCCGTCACTCGTGACGGGTGGAAGCCACACACACCAACACACCCCTCGTTCCTCGCTCTCACCTCGCTCCCCCTATCCCTCGTCCTCGCTTTCTCACTTGCAAGGAGGGTGAGGGGGGGCGAGGGCATGAGGCCACAAGGCCTCGCCTTGGAGGCCCTCGTGGCCCCTCAGCCGCCGATCAGGCTGAGGCCGCGATCGGCGGCTGGCCCGTTGGTGGCCGGCCGGTCGCTTGGCCGGCCGCCGGCCGGCAGCGAGCTGGCCGGCGGCCAGCGAAGTGTTGGCCGCCGGCCAGCCCTCGCTGACGTGAGGGGTGGTGTGCAACCACCCCTCGCTTCAGCGAGGAGGGAGGGCCGAACCGGCCCTCCCGCTACATTCCTCCCCACTTACTATGAATCATCCTGGTTCATGAACAACAAGCAGGATTGTCAGTCAGTGAGTCATCAACATTGTCAAAGGAAATTGACCAATTTCAATCACCAGCTAAACATGAACTTGCGCATGGCACTTGGACCTAAGCTGCAGCTTGTCGGTCAACACGGCTAGCGGCCTCCCCCCTTTAAGCTGGAGCGTCCGCGTGACAACCATGTTGGGCGTCCCCAACCTCCTATGGTTGCAGTCCATGAATGCCGCCTTGTGGGAATATTGTTCAATTTTTTCCGCATTTAGGTGGTACCCCTTGACACGCGTCGATCCATGCGAGCTGCCAGCTCGCTCTAATACCCGTTGACCACCCCTGTGGGCAACCGAGATTCGGGCTCCCATGAGTTATGTTCACGTCCACACTCGGCCCAATGAACAAGGTATTCCCTGACAACCCGCGACCGGAGAGTACGCTCTCGGTGCTGGAGTAGGCGAAGAACCTCGCATTGGCCATCCGCAACAAGGACTGTCGGTGGTGGCTAAATGGTTCCCGCTGCAATGTATGGAGCCAACAGGCTCATATGAAACACGTCATATACCTATCTTCATACTCGGCGAAAGCAGCAATGGGTATGCCACTGGCCCGAGTGCAACGATGGGAAACATCCCAATCCATTTTAGTAGACGTTTTCGCGCCCCTCGCGACTTCAGCCTGAGATTCTTAGTGCTAAGCAACACTTTGTCACCAATGTCAAATGAGACCTCACGACGACTTTTGTCGGCATATGCCTTCTGTCGTTGCCAAGCAGCTTGAAGGTGACCCTTCGCCTCCTATAATAAGGAGTCAATGTGCTCGGCAAAGACTTGAGCAGAAGGAACCTGTCCTCCTGTACTCCCACTCTTCACCAATAAAGAGGTCACCACTGGATGTCGACCACTGTTCAACAAAAACTGTGTGAACTATGTAGACTCGTTCACCGAGTTATTCACCGCAAACTCTGCCAGTGCTAGGAATTTGTCCCAGTCATTCATGGCAGGCTCCACGTATATGCAGAGCATTTGTTCCAGAGTGCAATTCATGCGCTCTGTTTGTCCGTCAGTTTGAGGGTGAAACGCTTTCGACATCTGCGACTCGCTGCCGAAGTACTCGTGCATCTTTTGCCAGAACTTACTGGCAAATTTTTTATCTCGATCGGAGATAATGCGCAACAGCAAGCCGTGGTACTTTACGACGCCCTCAAAGAAGAGACGAGCGATCTCCCCTGCGTTCACGTCAGTGGATATAGGAATGAAGTGTGTCATCTTCGTCAGAAGATCAACAACTACTAGTATTACATTGTGGCCACGGGCCGTGTCTGGAAGACCAGTAATGAAGTCCATGCTGATGCACTCCCATGGAGTCCCAAGAATGGGAAGCTGTTGGAGGAGTCTAGCAGGCTTCTTGTTGCTAGCCTTATTTTAAAGACATTGGTTGCATGTGATGCAATAATTACGGACATCGACACTCCATCCTGGCCAGCAATAGTGGTCCTAGTGTGCATGTCCGGTCTTTCGAGGTCCCACATGACCTGAGACTGGCGGGTCGTATAACTGGTAGATAATCTTTGCTCGAAAGTCTCTCGAGTTTGGCACAACAACTTTTTCTCTGTGCCAAAAGATTCCTGCGGCCTCCACCAATTCATACTTGTCCAAATTTTGAGAGTCTTGAAACCAAGAATCCACAAAGTATCCCATCCGGATCCTGTTTACAAAACCCTTGTAATGGATCATCTCTCGTGGTGGTTGCTGTACAAGTTCAAGGGGATCTGGTGTTTCTACAGTTGTTGTTGTTGTAATGGCCATAAAACACCCACCGACCTTGGTGGTTGCTTTTATTTCTAGAGGCTCTCGGCTTAGTGGATTAGCCACATTGATGCGTCCTGGCCGATATTCCCATGTGAACGAGAATCAGCTCAGGTATTCGCTCCAACGCGCCTGCCGTCTTGACAGGTTCGGTTGTGTTTGGAAAAACACCAATGGGTTATGGTCGATCACGAACGTAACACCCCCTTTAGCACCCTCGAGGTAGCAACACCACATCTTGAAAGCATGTACTACTGCAAGGAGCTCTTGATCCCCAGTCGTGTACTGCGTTTCTGTGGGGATGAGCTTTCGGCTCTCATACGCAAGTGGGTGACCGTTCTGTATGAGGACGGCACCGAGTCCTACTACCGACGCATCACACCGAACCTTCCACGGTTGCGATGGATCCGGAAGAGCTAGGACGGTCATTGTGGATAGAAGCTCTTTGACTTTGAGAAAAGCGTTCTCACAATCAGATGTCCATTCCCAGTGTACGTATTTTCGCGTGAGCCTGGTCAGCGGTGCTACCAGGGTCGAATACCCTTGCATAAACTGTCAAAAGTAGTTTGCAAGGCTGATAAAAGACCGAATCTGCCCAACATTTTCCAGACGTGGCCAGTCTAAAACGGCTTGGACCTTTCGTGGGTCGACACGGATGCCGTCCTTGCCGACGATGTGTCCAAGGTATTTGAGCTCATCTTGTGCAAACTTGCACTTGCTCACTTTTGCATAGAACTTCTGTTCTCGAAGAATTGCGAGGACTTTGCGCAGATGTTTTATGTGCTCTTCTATTGATTTGGAGAAAACCAGGATGTCGTCCACGTAAACGAAGACAAACTGACCGAGTTGCTTGGCGAACATTTGGTTCATTTCTCCTTGGCAGGTTGCCGGGACATTTGTAAGCCCGAAGCATAATACTTGAAACTGAAAGTGTCCCATGTGCGTTCGAAACACGGTTTTGGGCACATCATCTTCTGTGATGCGGATTTGATGGTACCCTTGAGAAAAATCCAAGGATGAAAATACTTTTTCCCCTTGGATTTGGTCAAAAAGGTCCTCAATCCGTGGTAAAGGGAATCAATTTTTCACCGTCAGCTTGTTCAACGCTCGGTAATCCATGCATATGCGTAAACCACCATCTTTTTGGTACACATAAAAGATCGGCGCACCGTACGGTGAGCTACTTGACTCGATCCACCCTTTTACAAGGTACTCATTGATTTGGCGTTCGGCCTCTCGCCTTTTTGCTGGACTAAGGCCATACATGGGTCTGAACGGAGGGGTTGCCTCCGATTGCACCGGAATTGTGTGGCCCATGTGTCTTTCTGGTGGAAGCCCAGCCGGTGGATCTTGGAATACCTTCAAGAACTCCGCCAATAGGGATTTGATCTCTTGTGGCATGTCTTCCTTCACGCCTTCCTTCACTTTCTGCAGCTGAGCCAAGAAGTATCAACAACCTTGTCAAATACGTCTCTTGACCTGCATCGCAGAGAAGCTGGCATGGAATTTGATTCGGGTCGGCGATCATTCCGTACTCATAATCAACGTAAAGCGACGATGTCCTTTTCGGAGGATCAAACGCTTTGATTCAAAGCACATTAGAGCCTTGTTTTCACGGAGCCAGGGATCGCCTAACACCACGTCAAACGGGTCAAGAAGGTTGAGTACCTTCAATGTGTCACTCTATGTGTACCCTTGAATACAAGTTTTTGCTTTACAAGTACCGATCACGGGTACCGTACGGTAGTCACCGACAACAACTGCGACATTTGATGTCTCGTACTTCAGGCCGACCTGTCGGGTAAAGCCAAGGCTAACAAAGGAGTCATCTCCTCCAGTGTCAGCATGTATGTTCATGGGAGCACCAGCTAGGTATCCTTTGAACTGTATCGTCTTGTTGCCTCCACTCTTTCCAGTGAACAGGCTCAACGATGACAAGCCGAGTTTGTGATAAACACAAAATCTAGACGGCGGGCGCCGTAGCTCCCATGATTCACCTACTCCAGTCCACATGTTGTGGGTACATGTGAATTTGGCTAGTACCTTCTAGTCTTTAAATTTCACTTGGTCAAAATTGTTGACTAAAGGTACCGCAAATGTAATTGAACTCATCGCTTTGAGGGTGTTTGCTTCAATCACGGTGTTACACAATTCTTGCACAGTGGTCGGTGTCGCTACCACTAAGTAGGTTCGGTCATGCAACTTGTCCGGTGATGCAAGATTTAGTGGACAATGTAGATCAGCAAGTGTTGAATGAGGTACAATGAGAGGGGAGAAAACAATAGAGAAATTTCAACTCGTCAAAAACTCAAATTGTTTAACATCCTCGTCTGAAAAAATGAACCCACACTCGTGATCCTGTTTTACCCCTGAGTGTTCCCCACTAACGTCACCCGTCCCACGGCCTTGTCCATTACTACGGCCGGGCCCATTGTCGCGACCGCGACACTGTCCACGGCCCTGTCCGCGGCCTCCTGCTACAGCCTCCCCATGAGGTGCTGCGGCTGCGGCTAACACCGCGGCCTCTTGTCCACCATCAGCAGCCTTAGGGCATTGAGCCCTGAAGTGTCCGGGTTGCATGCAGTTGTGGCACAGTCCCTCGCAGAAGGTCGTGTTATGTCACTCGCGTACCACCTACAGCTCATCATTGTCATGACCAAGCTTGTGGTTGGGGGCTTGTTCCCACCACTCTTCTTGGCTGAGGCGTTTGCCGGCTGCTTGTCCTTGACCCCGCCCCGCTGCTCGGCTGTCCCTCCAGTCCCTGCAACATCCATGGGTGCATCGCGGCCTTGCTGTGCATGTACGTTCGGCCGTGCATCTGAGTAGTGCTTCGGGTTTGCCGAATACACTTTGCTCATGTAGTCTCGCAATGCCCTCCAGCTTGTCCAAGCTTGGCCCGCTGTGTTCGTGGTGGTCTTGTCTTTCACCTTCCCGCTGGCAAGACCATCGCGCAATTACACCAGCAGCAAGTACTCTGGGTACTTGAAGGTCTGGGTACCATCGCTCTTGGTGAAGCTTTTGGCTTCCTCCACGAGCACGGTAAACTCGCTCAAGTAGGCCTCAAGCGAGTTACCCAGCTGCTTGAAGTCCTTGATCTTGTGGAAGGCGCGTTGCGCCTCCTCACGCTGGGTACGCTTCTTATGCATGATTGCGTAGAAGGCTTCCCACGGCATGGGCTGCCACTCGAGGTGAGGCCTATGCGCACTCCACTCCTTGACCACGTACTTGAAGAGCTTGTCTTCAAGCCGAGTCATGTCAAGGTCGCCCCACTGCCTGAGTGGAGCCTTGTGGACGCGTAGGACGTGTTCCACGTGGTTCAGCCAGTCGGTCAGCTTCACGCCCTTCTGGAAGATCTCCACATTCAGGAGGAAGGACATGTTCATGACCGGCCCAGAATTTATCGAGGTAGGCAAGTCATCACTGCCACCGGCAGTGGCATCTGTAGTTGCGGCGTACTGCGCTTGCTACTGCATCCGCACCTGGGTCACGCTCTGCAACGCCTTGTCGAGGTTGTTGCATCGGCGGCTTGCCTCATGGGCGGCCAGGCGCTGCAGCTAGAGATCACGGTCAAGGTATGTGATGCTCTGCCCGACGTGGGCCAGCAAGTTGGCAAACACGAACTTAAGCTCTGATGTTGTCAGAGCATCGACGATAGCCTCTAGGGTCTCGCGTTGTCTGTGCACCTTTACCCACTACAGGAGGGTATGGTTTGCGTACACACCTCCAAGGAGCCCCACCTTTTGGAGGAGACTATCGTCAGCGATGACACTCGAGTGGGTGTTGAGATGCCCCATGCGGCCACATTGTAGGAAGGGGTGTCCGCCCCCACTCCTCCAAGTGGTGTTGTACCTCCACCATCGGTGGTGATCTTGAGTCGGTCCGCCACCTCAGTAGCAAACTCCGCAAGCCTGCGGTGGTCATCGTGAATTCCCTTCGTGACGACGTCGTCCGGCTCGTTCTCGCAGGAAATTATCGCGTGGCTGCTTTCAACGCCCTTGCTGCTCTCGGTAGTCTCGCTGTCGTCGGCAGCTTCAGGCGATGCGACGAGCGCCTTGTCCTTCTCGAGCAATCGGTCGAGTTTGTCGAACAATGATGGCGATGATCTTGATCCTCGTCGCCTTCACCATCATCGGCGTCGTGCTCTTCGTTGGGGTCCCCCTCCGGGAGATCCTCCTTCATCGCGTCGTCCGTCGTGTGGGGGTCGTCCACGTTCGTATCGATGTTCTCCTCGGGCACTTTTGCGGCCAGCGCACGCTTCTCGGTGTCACCGAGGTTGGCGTCGGTTGCCTTCGGCGGTACGGTTGCCTTTGGTTTGGCAACCGTGCTCGCGGCGGTGGCTCCCAAGACTTGGAGTCCCCCGAGGGCATGTGGTGAGGCCTTCACCACCTTGCCCTTGTTGGTCTTTGACGGTCCGGCACGTGCCATCTCGTCGTCCGTGCAACTAGCACATGAAAGTCGTTGTGGGGATCACCCCACAACTTCGAGGAGGGATCGCCTCCGACAAATTCCTTGCTCTCACGACCGGTGAGGCAATTATAAATTCAATTCCTATTTTCCTAGGCCACGTCGGCACAAGGGTGTGGATTTTGAAAGCTAGTCTTCCTAAGCCGTGACTCACGCCACTTGGTAGCGACTAGAATCTAAGAAAACAGAAAATTACAATACAATGAAATGACAAGAAGTGTGAACACCGCTCACAAAGCTAGGACAAAGAGTAGGTTGGGAATTATAACAATTCCTAGCAAAACTTTAACTCCCTCTTCTAACTGCTTGTCTTCCTCCTGTCTTCTAGTCTTCCTTGGCCTCCTTTTGAGTCTTCTTTGCCCGTCTCGCGCCCCTTTGTGGCATCCTTCTGAAGCCGGCGGTATTAGAGAAGCCGCCAAAATTCCTCAAGGTGTCGCCCTCCCTCTATTCACGATGTTCTCAGGCCGTGAGAGCCCCTGGCCTTCGGAAAAAAACGCTGTCCCAATATTTTTGTTGAAGGAGGGGGGAGGGAACCTTCGAAATGGAGACAAATTGGTGGTTTCGGGGGTGGGCAGTCCCCACCCCATCCAAGAAAAATCTACCTAGCTCCTTGGAGTGAAGAAGAAGCTCAAAGAAGTTATGAGGTTGAAACGGATTTATGTGGACGTCGTATGCCCCTTTGGCGTTTTTGCTGCTGCTTGTAGCTGCCGGTGGCGTTTCATATATGGCGTAGTCTCCGTTTCCGTCGAACCCTTAGTTGCAAGGGTCGTCTGGCTCTGAGAACCACTGCAACAGGCCGTGTTTCCAGGTCCTGCTCTGAAGTCATCGTTAGAGTTCGTAGAATGGCGTTCTCAGTCCGTGTCAGGGGTTTACCCCCTTCGTAGGACTGAGGGGCAATCATCATCAACGACCCAGAGCAGGGAGACTTGAATATTTCGAGTATCTGGAGGCCCATTTCCGTTTTAAACCTTATTCCTCATTTTGGGACCCAAACCGGGGGTTTTTACCTCGAACTCGTGCATTCGCACGAGTTTTCCAGTTTCGAAACTCATAGTTCATCCTAAACAAACTCGAGTTTTGTTTTTTACGCGTTGGCACGAAATCGTCGCGTATGAGGCACGATCAGCGATTTCACGCCGACTTCTCTCGTGCGCACCCCTCGTTCCTCGCTCTCACCTTGCTCCCCCTATCCCTCGTCCTCGCTTGCTCGCTTGCAAGGAGGGTGAGGGGGGGCGAGGCCACGAGGCCACGAGGCCTCGTCCTCGAGGCCCTCGTGGTCCCTCAGCCGCCGATCGGGCTGAGGCCGCGATCAGTGGCTGGCGGCTGGCCGGTTGGTGGCCGGCCGGTCGCTTGGCTGGCCGCCGGCCGTCCAGCCGGCTGGCAGCGGGCTGGCCGGCGGCCAGCGAAGTGCTGGCCGCCGGCCAGCGCTCGCTGACGCAACGTTTGGTGCACAACCACCCCTTGCTTCAGCGAGGAGGGAGGGCCGAACCGGCCCTCCCGCTGCACTGTGGTTCGTTTTTTCGTTTACCTTTCTTCGCTGGAGCCGATATTTGCAGCGATCACAGAAGAGGTCCGTTCAATCGCCAAAGAAGGGTGGCCGAATGGACGTGACCAGTGGCAATGAGATATTTTCCACGGTGGAATTTCCCGAGGCCTTGCACACCATCAATGGACGTCGTCACAAACTGTTAGGTTATCTTGCAAATCTTTCAGGGGTAAGAAATACGGTTTATGGGAATGACTGCCGTATTATCATATTGTTTTGTGGGTACTTTCTGTATTTTCTACATGGCATCCTTATGGGCATTCCTTTATTAATTCCGTGACACGTCTGGACATGGTTGTTTCAATCACTAAAGCTAGGTTGTTGCACATTGTGAAAGTATATGACTGTCAGAGTGCGTTGGAAGTGTTCTTCTACACATAGCCTTCATCACATTATACACGCGTACTGAATGCATGATCACGATTGCTTTGTATTGGGAATGTGTGCATTAATATGGTATGAGAAATGGATACAGTTGCTATTTATTGCATGGGTATGGGTTTTCATCATTTCAATGGACATAATTTTCATGTTAACAAGGTACTACATCTTTCGAGACAGCCAGGATGAGCCAAACCACTATGCATCCAACCACTTTGGATCCAGGAAACTGTAGATTCAGAGCTACTTGCACACCTCACATCCACATCCTTGCCATCCGTGACAGGGAAATGCATCGTAGAAAATGTCCTCATCCTCATCGTTCAAAGTGTCATCATCCTCATTGTAGAAAATGTCTTCCCTGTCCACGTCATTTGATTCTGCTTCACTTGTAGAGGCATCCATTGGACATTCATCATGGTATGTCACAGTACATTGGTGCATCCCAACATATCTAGTAGTCCTTGGCTGCCACAAGTACAAATAGAGTGTCTGACACACCAATATTACTCCCACTTCCTAGATGAAGACCACGGACAAGTCAAGTGGGTCACATGGAGTCATGTTTCAACTACTTTGTCCAGTTGCTTAGACTAAAGAGAGAGTTTATTCAAAGGGAATGAAATGAGCTTCTCAGGATACCTTTTGTAGACCTCTTTGGATGTTGGTTGTTAATGAGTTTTGACAGACATGGAAATTGGATGTCATTGATGGTATGAGAATGTTTGAGAAATTCAACTATATCAGAAAATCAGTTTTACAACACTATCAAACTAACTATCCACATAGTGGAAGCTAGTCTGATGCAGGACTGCAACTCGGGGCCACTTTTAATCTGTAATGCACCTCTTCCATAGGAGCTATTCTTCAGAGAGCTCTGCAAAGCGCACATATGGAAACAAACAAGAGGGGGAAACATGAGTTAGGACCATGGTTTACAAACATGCTTTAACAACAAGACATAGTTGCTGGAATGCAAAATAGGACTCTGGAGGATGAGAAACTGAGGGAAACTCACCACATCGTTAAAGAACGGTTGATGTTGTCGACCTCCTCATGGAAAGCCATCCATGCCTCCGCACGCTCCTCTGCATCATTGTGGTCAACCCCTTCATCCTTGCTGGAGATGGATATGGGGTCGACTACCTCATCATGGTGGTCGACCCCTTCATCTTCTTCCTCCTCCTCCTCCTCCTCCTTCTATCCCTCCTCCTCATCCTCCTCTCCCTCGTCCTCCTCCTCACCCTCCCCCTCGTCGTCCTCCTCATCTTCCTCGTCCGACTCTGCCTCCTCCTCAGCAAGGGAGGCATCCTTGGCCTCATCCCTGGAGTACCCCATGGCGTGCACGTTCAACCTGCAAGACGCCCTCGTGGGACGCTCTGTCTCAAGTTGTTTGACGTGTGCGGCTGCCATTTGCTCAGGACTTGGGGCCTCCATGCTAGGACATGCACGACTCTTGTGGCCTTGCTTCCCACAGCGGGCACAGATGCGTCGCTACTTCACATTTGCGTACCTGTCCAGTCTCACTGTGGCTGGACGCCCCGCCCGCGACGTGGGCCTGGCTGGAGCCACTTCGGTTCAGCCGGCTTCACCAGCTTCACCTTGGGTAGGGGGAATGGGGCATTGTATGTGCGTTTGTAGCTGAGGTTGAGGTAGCCAAATTCCACGTACGCTATGGGGTTGAGGGTGTTCTCTAGTAGGAGGCTCCATGCATGCGGGCATGGCACCCCATACTCACGCCACCTGCTATAGGGGCAATCCTTTGTGCTCATTTTCACATCGCGTGGAGTGCCGTTTTGGGCATACTTCTCTGCCGCTTGTCCAAGATTCCATGTCGTCCCCATCCAGGTCCAAGCTCTACTCCCCGCTGCGGTCACAGTTGTTTTTGTACCTTCAGGTACAGTGTCGGCACAACATTGCCCTCCGCGTCATGTTCCATCTTGCGGCGGATGTGCCAGAGCCCTTGCACAAAGACATGGAGGTTCACAAAGCAAAAGTACGGGTAAATTTTTTGGAGCTCCACGAGCTTACCATTGAGTGACTCCATGGTGTTACTGGTGATGTGTCCACCACAAGGTACAGGGCAGTACAGCATGCTCTATCATTCTTTGGGGATGTCTGGCTGTCCATTTCCACCCAGTAGGTAGTCCACAGCCCTTGGAGCTGACCGGGGCATCTCGGAAAGGATCCCATCCTAATCCTCCTGTGTTGTCACGTTGACCATGTTCCAAAACATTGTGCCCGACCTGCCCTGGCACCGGGACTGCACGTTCCTCATGAGGCGGCGGGTGTAGTACGTGTGTGTTGCACCAGGCAGTTTGGCCTCCATCGTGTTTGCCAAGCCTTTTTCATGGTCAGAAATGACCGTGGTTGCAACCCGTGCCACTGTTGGGCATGCTGCTGCCACAAGCTTGTAGAACCACGTCCAGTTCCACTCGTCCTCTCCAGACACCAAGGCGTATGCCGCAGGCATGGCGTTGTCGTTTGCATAAAAAAAAATGCATGTTCAGCAGGACTTGCTTCTGCCCATTCTTCAAGTGGGTCCTATCCATCGTGAGAACATGCCGAGTGTGCTCGAAACCTTTCCGACACGCACCCGGTGTGACAAACATCTGGTCAAACGTGCCAGTTTTCTGGTCCTTCTCAGCCTTTGCGATGGCCAGCGGGTCCACCTTCGTGATCTGCATGAACAAGCAGGCTCGAAAATTAATGAGAAGGTGGAAACAGAATAGAGGCACGGTGAAATAACTTTTAAACATGAAGGAAAGAAAGGGCATAACAGCACCTCATCCACGTAGCCAAGGAACATGCTCCATGAGTCCTCCTTGTCGTACATCTTCTCCCGTCTTCTTCGTGCGGTATAGGGTGGTGTACAAGTCTTTCTCCCCGACCTTCATGATGACTGCCTGCAGCGCCTTCAGTGTTGCCAACGGGTCCTTTGTGAGGGTGCTTTGGGTGTGCCATACAACCCACTGTGCGGAGCATACTGAGTTATCCCGGCTAACTCCAGGGTCATAGAGGTGGTCGTCCGTGAACGAGGTGATCCTGAAGGAACCGGATTTCTTTCTAGATGTTGCACGAACTAACCATGGGCATTTCTTGGCAACGTACTGCTTGTAGCGTACCACAAAGTGAGTGCGGTCGCTCTTTAGCCACCTGAGCGACATGCGGTTTTTAACCACGTACTCTTCCAGAGCAGCTTTGCACACGGCCATAGTCTCAAAGGACGAGCCACCAGGGAGGTCAACTACAGCCTTCCACTTCTTTGGTGCTGCATATTCCGGGATCGGCTTGGAGATGTTGCAGGAGGCAGCCTTCACCTTGGCGTCGACTGCCTTGGCGTCATCGTCGGACTCGATGGGCGGGCCCTTGCTCGACTGCACTCGACAGCCTATACGCAACATCCTGAGAGGAGCCTTAGCTGTAGAGTGTGGAGCACCGTCGAATACAGAGCGGAGAGAATCTCGTCTGTGTGAGGAGTACACCGGCGCGTCAAGCAAGGTTCATCGATCACGTCATCATCGCTGTCGTCGGGTGGAAGCCAAGATGATGTGACAGCTCCACCAACTGACTGTTGCTTGTCTCCCGCCATCAGGAGAAAACTTGGACACCTTGTGTAGAAAACATGGCACAGAATAGCTTGGATACCCCCATTTCGTCTCCCATGCATGTTCAACCAAGGCCTCATGAAGGGTTGCGAGATCATTGACGGTGAGCTACACCACAATGGCCAGCAAGGCCAGAACCCCCCATGACGTGCATGCCTCGCTGTACAGAACATATTTTTCCACCGTAGGTATCAGAGGAGCTGAGGGCCTCACATGATACCCGTGCATCATGGGAGGTAAATTGTGAATCGGAAAACCGGCACTATTTGCAACAAGACAGGCTATCTACTCATAAAAGAATCCGTGGAAAGACAGGCAGGTGTTCTAGGCGAACCAAACAAGCCGTTAAACTTCCTGGATCCTTTTATCACATCAGTTGGGTGATGCAATCAGCCATACAGTGTACAGCATGTAGGTATGAGCCGAAGTCCTTGCAATATCATATGTCATACCCCCCCGAAAATGGCGTCAGAACCCTATCGAACCACGTGAAATGTATTCCATATTACGCGTATGTTGGCCGATGATGTACTAGCAATCTGTCTCATCATCGATCTTTAAATCCATCTCAGATCTGTTAAAAACATGAAAATCATGTCAGCCGTGCCCATGAGGGACACCAACCGAGGGCACAGTTGCCATTTTGTTGTCAACCATGGGCACCGCTGTCATTTCGTTTTTGACTACGGACACCATTGGCATATCATTTTCGACTATGGAAACCGTCGTCATTTTGTTTTTTTACTATGGACACCGCTGATCTATCAACCCAAGTGAAGGGTGTATTACAACACCATCTAATGTACAATGACTTCGAATAGTTTTGAGCCCGCCACTCGCTCACTCGTAACCTCGTCACTCATCAACGAACAGCCTTCTATTGTGTGACTTGCGTCTCTTTGTGTCCTTTTGCACACTTCCAGCTCCATGGCTTCTCACATTGCTTCATAAAATAACATTGTTGTTGTTCCTCTCTCCTACCGTCATTCCCCGCATGATAAATAGCAACCGCGGCGCATGGCCGATGTCACATGCAGTAGGGTTTGTTTGACCTAAAACGATGCAACGACTTTACACATGCATGGTTCCGGCATCAATTGGCGGACACATAATGATGTTGGTATATGGGTGTAGCGTGGTATTACATTGGTATCAGAGCTCCAGGGCTCAAATTCCATGCCGGGATTGCCGGAGATGCCGAGGCGGCTCTCACTCCTAGCGAGGGGGAGTGTAGCGTGGCAGTGTCACACTGACCAGTCGAAGGAGCCACGTGGCTCGAGTGGGGTCACCTGGGGCTGTGGGCGGTGAGACAGGATGGTTTGAGGGTCGGAGACCCTCAAGCATCGTGGTTTTGGCCTAGTCGGCCAAGAATTCCGTCGAATCCGCTACAATGGGCTTTGAGCTCTATGGTTGTCATACAGCATTGTGTAGCGAGAACTCCTGAAATTGTCCTAATGGTTCTCCATCAGTTACCCCTTCTGTGAAACGTATGGTGCATTCAGGTCTTCTTGGTGGTCAAGACCTAGGCACTTGGTGATATGTGCCAGTGCTCCGGGAGACCTCATGATGAACTGCCGCATATTGTCTCTGACCAGTTGTGCATCCTCCCTGTGGTCAAAACCTAGGTACACTCGGGAGACCCAAAACTAATTCATCAATTCTCTGTTGAAGTTTTTGAGACATGTAGATTATGTGTGGCTGAGACCCGGACGTCCGGTAACATTCTCCGGCGTCTCGGGAGGCCTAAACTTGCCAAGCTTGCCTTGCCGGTGATACTTGTATATCATCCTAGAGTCTGGATGTGTTTTGGATATATTGCATATGGGTTCAATTGTTCCCATGCCTCAACTTGGGATGACAACCTGACAAAATACCCACACTCAAAGAAATACATGAAAGAGTGATTCACCTCGTGGGTCGCCACCCCTCCTCATGGGGTCATTGCTCCCACGCGAGAATCGTGATCAAGCAAAAATGCCCATTTTCTAGATCGAGCAAAAACTCTCTTTTTGTTTTTTCCCTAACGCGCACCACCCCCCCCCCCCCCCCCCCCCCGCCCAACCCCGAATTAAATTCGAGGTTTTAGGGTTTTAGTTTTGGGAGGGCTCCTGTTGGGCCTCGCTACCGCGGCGCCCAGCGGGTTCCTTTGAACGCATGGGGAGTCTTGGATCCCCCATGCAAACCGCACGCAAACCCCACCCTCGAATAATTACAAACCCCTCAAGAGAGAGGCTTGTGATTGTTTTATGGCCATGCTAGCGTCATCTGTCGGAAGAGGCATGCATGCCACATCGCGTCGATGCCGAATCCGGGTCAAAACTATGTTTACTGGCGGAACGAGGACACACTTCCTTTGATCTACAATTTGCGGGCACGGTTTACTTAACATAAAAGTGGGGGCATTTCACAAGTACGCCCATTTCATTTTTCCTTGTCGTTCGAGACCCAGGCACACGGTTGACTTTTTTGGTGCCTCATGAGACCTCCCTTTTGCAGTTTCACATTTTGTGGCCTGTGTATTTCCCGTTTTTGCCTTTTGGTGTGACGGGGATGACAAGGCATGGCGGAGTAGCCGCTGGTACCCAGTGCATAAGCTCTCAGTAGGGCTCAATGTATCCTCTCTCTTGTTTATTAATTTGTACGTGCCACTCCCTCGCTCACCACCACAGCTTGTGTGCTGTCCAGCATGGGTCTTCATGCCCTAGATCAACATTAGCATGGTATCAGCGCATAGGGGGTCCGTGTGAGCAGCTAGTAGCAGAGCAGATTTGAGGTGAGCCACGTGGCGCCACACAGGCAAAGTCGCACAAGAGAAGCAACCATGCCAACGACAGCCACAAGCATGTACTTCACAATATCTTTTGGTCCAACTAGCATTTTGGAGATTATCGGGTGCTACCTCATCTCTTGTTTGGGCAACAGAAACACGAGTCCGCAGCTGCCACTATGCAATAGTAGGCAGTCCCCTACTTAAGTATGTCAGTGGCCGGCAAGCACGCAAAGCAAGCAGCTTGTGGCACCAAGCGAGCAGCACGCAACATCAGTAGTACGAGCATTGTGCAGCAACAAAAGCTGCAGCTTTGTGCAACAGCAATGACAGCAAGCAATAGCATCTACAACATTGAGTAGTAGGAGTGACTTCGAGCAGGAGCAGCCACACTTATAGCAGCGAGTAGTCTCATTGTACACTACACTACGCACTAGGAACTCTTGCATCACCAATTTGCAGTGTAGTCCAGTCGTTGCTACAGTGAACAGCGGCCGCAGCAAGCAGGAGGAACACCAACTACAACACCAACTGCGAACTGCAATAGAGCGTTTGGTGGGAGCAACGGTTATAGTAGCGAGCAGCAGTGGAACCGTAGATCGGGCCAAACCATACTCGTGTGGCCAGAACAGTAGCAGCAGCAGCAGCAGCAACATTACACAGCTTGCACGTACAACAGTAGTAGTAGTAGCAACAGCCCGTAACTTGCGCGTCTGGCGACGGCAGCAGCTATTTTGTGGGTCTTGACCGTGGATCGACAACTCACTTTGTCGTGTAGAACAGAGGGCCGCCACAATACTTTGAGGCAGCTTTGTAGCCACCTAGCTAAATGCAGACGTTAGATATACGAGGCAACCTTTCTGTTACCTTGCAATCATCTCGCAGGCTCCTCTCATCGAGACTGCCGGCAAGCTGATCGCGTGCATGAAAAAGCACTCGCGATTGCTAGGGTGGTGTCCCTCTGGCCTGGGCTTCCCGGAGCTGAGCCAGCCAAGGTACTAAAAAAGAAGGGGCCCGGGTACTCGAGTACGTAGGGTGTAATTTGGTAACCCTTCCCGAACAAAGGTTCCTTGTTCAACCAACAAAAAAATTGTTTCCCCCTTTTAAATTTCATTTCTATATTTATTTTTTATTTACATCTCTTCTAGCTTAGACATGTCTAAACGTGCATTTTCATGTCCAACACATGACCATTTTCTTCCCTTAGTGGCGGTTATTCCTCCTCTCACCATCATCACAGCTCCCTAGCCAATACCTCACCCATTGGAATAGACGGTAGACCACTCTCACCCTCTCACCGTCCCCCAGGCACAATGATGCCATGACCAAGACCACTTCCTAGCTCCGCTTGCACTCAGGAAATTTCGAATCCGTCGAGTAATAGCGTTCTATGCCCTCACCCTCTTTATTTTTGATCCTCTAACATACTGAGGCCGTAGCTGGGACCACCACCACGTGATCTTCCCCGCCATGTGCTTCCAACGTATGCACCTACGCCACTAGGAGATAGTGTATCCTAAGCTCACTCTCCTCACCAGTTGCCTCTGGGCACAGTGACCATACCGCCGGTACCACCACCTCATGGTCTTGCTAACTGGTCACTCATGTGGTCAATTCCTACAACACCAGGAGAGATTGCTCCCCTTGCACCACTATGTCATTAGTCCATCGGCACACTGACCTGGCCTCTCGCATCACCATCTCATGAGTACCCCGACCAGCCTCCTTTGTGGTATCGATATGGTTCGTGATAGTTCTACTGACAATTCTAGAAAGTGGTCAAAGTGTCAGGACCTCTTAAAATGGAACACCGGAGATTGGGACAGTTTGACAAAATGCCCTCGGCCAAATTGCATAAATTAGTAGAAGTTTGGGCCATGAATTTAAGGAGAGAAATGCTCACAAATGGAGTTTATGGACTTTTGTACGTCAGGGGTGGTATAAGCTGTTGAAGATTGCCCCTCTGCATGCCCAAGTGCGGCGCTGGGAGGCGCCGACGAGCCGTCAGAGAGAGGAAATTCCTTGTCGACGGATCTGGCGACTCAATGATTGCTCGGATCCTGAAATGGAGAATTGCCCCTAAAATTTGACGAGTTGCTGAATCCGGTGGAAGTTGTTTCACCGGAATCGGACTAGTAACGAGGGAGATATGGGCTTCCAAAGTTGGGGTATGCGCGGCGGTTCTGGGAACCGGCTGCGGTTCGACTTCCGGTGAATAATTGACCGGAACGAGTAACAAAATGCCATCTGGGGATTTTTCTCCGGAAGATCTGCCGAGGCGTCCGGTCGATGATCCGCCGGATGCCAGTAGTGCAGTTTGTTACTGAGGGACTTAGCCAAATCTTTGGCTCGGCGTCCAAAACTCAGTAGTACGTTTTGTTACTCGGGGACCATCAAAATTCCGACTGGAGGTCCGCGAACAGGTTTCGACCCACATCAATCCCCATCACCGACCTCGATGATTAACTCATCGAAACAGACCCCAAAGGCGCGAGGGGCGCCGCCACTACGCGTAGGGAAATCTGCGCCTCCGGAATGGCGTTTTGATGGGTCCTTGATGTGTGAGGGCGCCTCGGCGGGCGACGTGGTGCGTGCCGCCAACTAAGCGGCTGATTTGGGGTGCTGCGCTTCGGATGACGTAGCGGGAGCTACCGTGATCTGAATCGCGCACGGTTTGGTGCGTTGGAGAGCTTATGACTAGCCCTACAAATGTTCAGATCATGTCCATGTTCAAAAACGAATTCAAAATCGCGTTCTTCCCTTCACAAAAGTGACTATCTCACATTTGTCTTCAACTGCCAGAAACATAGCGTGAGACGACCAGAAAGCTCGTGCTTGGACTCAGAACCACCCGCACAAAACATAGCCGTGAGCACGGAAGACCCGTCGGGCCACGTTGGAATGGCACCCCAGTTTCTGACAAAGGGTTATGGGCCCACGGCCCTGACCGGTCTACAAATCGTTCACGGCTTTCGCGACGGACGGGATTGTCGTCGGGGACGCCATCACCGTCAAAATCTGAGGTCCCGGAGTTGAAGACTGCGCAATGGCGCAGAAGGAGACACAACCCATCCAGAAGTATGCAGGCGGCCCTGGCTTTGGGCTATGGAGGTGGCACTTCGAGATCCACCTCGTGCATAAGGGTGTGCTGCAGGTCTTGTTGGGAACCGAAGTCCTCGACGAAGCGACAGTGACTGAAGCGCAGAAGGAGGCCTTTGCAAAGAAGAACACGGAGGCGCTCATGCTGCTGGTGTCCGGGACGGCTGAGTCGCAGTGGGACTACTTCCAAGGCTGCAAGCTGGCAGCTGAGGCTTGGCAAAAACTCTGCACTATCCATCAATCCAAGTCGCTGGCGAACAAAATCTTTGCCATGAAGCGACTCCTGACAGTGAGAATCGAGGAGGGAGATGATGNCTCGACGAAGCGACAGTGACTGAAGCGCAGAAGGAGGCCTTTGCAAAGAAGAACACGGAGGCGCTCATGCTGCTGGTGTCCGGGACGGCTGAGTCGCAGTGGGACTACTTCCAAGGCTGCAAGCTGGCAGCTGAGGCTTGGCAAAAACTCTGCACTATCCATCAATCCAAGTCGCTGGCGAACAAAATCTTTGCCATGAAGCGACTCCTGACAGTGAGAATCGAGGAGGGAGATGATGTCATCACCGCCATGCAGCAGATCGAGTCGCTCGACTCACAGTGCAACGACGTGGGGTAGAAGATCGACACGAAGCTGCAGGCGATGGCCCTCCTCATGGCCCTTCCTGACAGTTGGAGCCCTCTCATCACCGTCTTGGGAGGATGGGCAGAGGACAAGCTCACCTATGGCACGGTCGCAGAGTACATCCACAACGAGGCGCAGCGACGGAGCTGCGGGGAGTCCTCGTCTTCCTCATCGGCCCTCGTCACCAGAACGCGTAGTGGCGGAAGTGGGGGCAAGGGAGGTGGCGGACATGGAGGTGGCAAGAAGGGCGCCAAGAAGGGTGCGTGCCGCAATTGCGGCAAGGAGGGCCACGGGGCCCGTGAGTGCACCGAGGAGGCAAAGGCTAGTGGCAAGGACACCAAAGGCAAGAGTGCGCTCCTCAACGACACTCAGAACCACTACCTCAAGAAGGCTAACCGGCGATGCCTTGACTCCGGAGCCGAGGAGCACACCCAGGTCAAGAACGTCGGGTTCATCAACTACAACACGTCCAGCAAGTCCATGGTGGTCGCGAACGAAAAGTTCGAGCCGGCGGCTGGCCAAGGAGACGTGGACGTGGAGGTGGTGATTGGTGGGAAGAGGGTGCAGCGCGTGATCAAGAACGTGCAGCACGTACCTGGCTTGGCTGACATCCTAAGTGTCAGCCGCTTGACGGACAAGGGGTACGAGGTGCTCTTCAGGAGAAGAGGGGCAGTCGTGCGGAAGGACGGTGGCGGCAAGACCGTGCTGGAGGCTAAGCGCGAGGGAGGACTCTACATCGTAGAGACCAAGGTGATCCCCGCGGCAACAGATTCAGCAGGTTCGCAGGAACGCACCGTCAACCTGGCCAAGGGATGGGGAGCTGATCTGGAGCTTTGGCACCGACGACTGGGGCATTCCTCACCCACAGTCGTGAAGGAGATGGCGAAGCGCAAGCTGGTACACCGCCTCGTCATCGACGGTGCGGAAGAGGCGACATATGCGGCAAAGCACAAAAATTACGAGCCTTGCATTTTGGGCAAGGCACGGCGCAAACCGTTCAACGAGAACATGAATCGCGCCTCGGACCTGTTGGAGGTCATGCACAGCGACGTGTGAGGACCATTCAAGACGGTGTCAAAGAGCAACGCGCATTACTGCGTCACCTTCATAGATGACTACAGCAGAAAACTCTATGTATACTACATGAAGCGGAAAGGCGAGGTCCTGGACCGGCTGAAGGAGTATGTCGTTGCGGTGGAGAGGCAGACTGGTCGGAAGGTCAGAGTGCTACGCAGCAACAACGGCGGAGAGTATGTGGGTTGTAGCGGGTGGATGAAGCAGCAGGGCATAAAATGGCAACAAACTACGCCGTATTCGCCTCAGTCAAATGGCGTGGCGGAGCGGGCGAACCAAACGTTGTTGGACATGGTACGGACCATGTTGGTGGATGCGAAATTGCCACGAAGCTTCTGGGCGGAAGCTATGCGTACGATGAGCTACACCATCAATCTCACTCCTACAGCCGTGCTAAAGGGGAAGAGCGGTTGGAAGACGCCGCAGAAGGTTTGGAGCGGGCGCAAGCCAAGTGTGGCACACCTGAAAGTGTTCGGGTGTAAGGCGCACGCGGTGGTGCAGGCTGCGCAGAGGCGCGACAGCAAGATGGAGCCGCGGGAAAATTCGTATCTCTTCCTTGGCTATGAGAGTGCGCATAAGGTGTACAGGCTCTACGACATGCGCAAGGGGGAGGTAATACGCAACTGAGACGTCGAGTTTGACGAGCAGCAGAGTTACATCAGCAGCAACGACGTGGGCGTGGTGGACTCCCCAAAGATAGGGGAGTGGTTCCAGCTCCTTGACTATGAGAAGGAGCCGGCGGACGCCGAAGTTGAGGATGCGGCATCAGAGCGTGACGGTGCACCAGCTGTAGCAGCCGAAGTGGAGGACTCTGATGACGATCAAGTTGATGAGGACATCCACCAGAAGGATACGGCGGATGAGGCACCAATGGTGCCAAAGCGCGCACTCCCGGTAGAGTGTGGAACGGGTGTCAATGGAAATTCCACTAGACGCGCCGTCCGTCTGGGCGATGTTTCGCCGGAGCGGGAGAGATCCTCGGGGAGCCGTCCGGTCGATGATGAACCGGAGCGTGCAGAGTCGGAGGGATTACAGCAGAGCAACGATGTGCCACCAAAACTGTCGCGCCGTAGCGGGAGGCAGCGGAAAGCGGGGAAGCGCTTCGACGCAAGCACTGGTCGATGGATTGGCATGACGCGGTGCATGCTGGCTGCATCAATGGAGCCGACTGCCGTGCAAGAGGTGCTTGCACGACCCGAAGGGGATCAATGGGACGCAGCCATCAAATTAGAGCTGGCGTCCATCACGGAAAACGATACGTGGGAGCTCGTTGACAGGCCAAAAGATGCCAAGGTCATCGGGTCAAAGTGGGTCTTTAAGACCATGTTCACAAAGGAAGGTGTGGTTCACAAGTACAAGGCACGGCTGGTGGCAAAAGGTCACGCACAGCGTAAGGGGGAACACTACGATGAGACGTTTGCTCCCGTCGCGAAGTTCACAGGCATCCGGGTGATCCTTGCGGTGGCGGCCGCAAAGGACTTGGAGCTCCACCAAATGGACATAAAGACGGCCTTCCTCAATGGCATCATAGACAAAGAGATCTACATGGAGGTGCCGGAGGGAGTGGAGGCGCCGGAGGGCAAGGTGTGCAAGCTGTGGAAGTCCTTGTATGGGCTACAATCGCCCAGATGCTGGTACTAAGAGATGGACAGCTTCATGGTACAACTCGGCTTCAAGCGCTGTGAATCGGATCACAGCGTGTACGTGCGGCGTGACAAACAGCTCCATCATATTGTCGCACTCTACGTGAACGACCTGATTTTGTGCTCGACGGATCTGCCAAGCCTACATTGGCTGAAAGAGCAGCTAAGCAGAAAATTCCAAATGTCGGACATGGGGGAGCTGGAGTACTACCTCAGGGTGAGAATCACGCGGAACCAGAGGGCGCGCACGCTTGAGCTGGGGCAGGCCATATACGTGGCCGAGGTGTTGAAGCGGTACGGCATGGAGGAATGCAAACCAGTTGGCAGTCCGGTCTCCACGACCTGTGAGCTGAGTGCGGCAATGGCGCCACAGAGAAAAGAAGAGCGGGAGGATATGGCAGGGGTGCCCTACCAATCGGCGGTGGGCAGCCTCATGTACGCCATGGTGGCAACTCGACCGGACCTGGCCTATGAGCAGGGCCAAGTGAGCAGGTATGTGGCCGATCCAGGGCCACTACACTGGCAGGCGGTCAAGCGCATCCTCCACTACCTGCAGGCAAAGCGGCATGCGCGCTTGAGGTTCAAAGGCAAGGGACGGACGGACCCTTTGCGTCTGGTCTACTACACGGATGCAGACTACGCTGGCGATGTGGACAAGCGAAAGTCCACATCCGGCTACGTGTTCTTCTTCGCTGGTGCAGCGGTCTCATGGTGCAGCAGGAAGCAAGACTTTGTCGCCACCTCCACAGTGGAAGCAGAGTACATCGCGCTGGCCGAGGCGGTCAAGGAGGCGGTGTGGCTCCGCAGGTTGCTGGGGGAGCTGGGCGTGCCGCAGCAGGAGCCTACGGTGGTGCAAGAGGACAACACCGGCTCAATCTCGCTGGCCAACAACCCGACGCAGCATAGGAGCACGAAGCACATCGACGTGCGTTATCACTATGCACGGGACATGGTTGAAAAGGGGCAGGTGGTGCTGCAGCACTGCAGCACGCACAACATGCTTGCGGATTGCTTGACCAAAGCGCAACCCNTGCAGCAGGAAGCAAGACTTTGTCGCCACCTCCACAGTGGAAGCAGAGTACATCGCGCTGGCCGAGGCGGTCAAGGAGGCGGTGTGGCTCCGCAGGTTGCTGGGGGAGCTGGGCGTGCCGCAGCAGGAGCCTACGGTGGTGCAAGAGGACAACACCGGCTCAATCTCGCTGGCCAACAACCCGACGCAGCATAGGAGCACGAAGCACATCGACGTGCGTTATCACTATGCACGGGACATGGTTGAAAAGGGGCAGGTGGTACTGCAGCACAGCAGCACGCACAACAAGCTTGCGGATTGCTTGACCAAAGCGCAACCCATCGACCGGCACGCATTGAGCGTGGCCGGACTTGGGATGACCAGCTATGATGGGCTGGAGGGCGAAGCGGAAGATGAGTGAGAGCAAGCAGGAGCAGCAGGCATGGCAGGTGCAAGGGGGAGAATGTTGAAGATTGCCCCTCTGCATGCCCAAGTGCGGCGCTGGGAGGCGCCGACGTGCCGCCAGAGAGAGGAAATTCCTCGTCGACGGATCTGGTGACTCGATGATTGCTCGGATCCTGAAATGGAGCATTGCCCCTGAAAGTTGACGAGTTGCTGAATCCGGTGGAAGTTGTTTCACCGGAATCGGACTAGTAACGAGGGAGATATGGGCTTCCAAAGTTGGGGTGTGCGTGGCGGTTTTGGGAGCCGGCCGCGGTTCGACTTCCCGTGAATAATTGACCGGAACGAGTAACAAAATGCCATCTAGGATTTTGCTCCGGAAGATCTGCCGAGGCGTCCGGTGGATGATCCGCCGGATACCAGTAGTGAAGTTTGTTACTGAGGGACTTAGCCAAATCTCTGGCTCAGCGTCCGAAACTCAGTAGTACGTTTTGTTACTCGGGGACTTGGTCAAAATTCCGACTGGAGGTCCGCGAACAGGTTTCGACCCACATCAATCCCCATCACCGAACTCGATGATTAACTCATCGAAACAGATCCCAAAGGCGCGAGGGGCGCCGCCACTATGCGTAGGGACATCTGCGCCTCCGGAATGGCGTTTTGATGGGTCCTTGATGTGTGAGGGCGCCTCGGCGGGCGATGTGGTGCGCGCCGCCGACTAACAGCTGATTTGGGGTGCTGCGCTTCGGATGACGTAGCGGGAGCTACGGTGATCCGAATTGCGCACGGTTTGGTGTGTTGGAGAGCTCATGACTAGTCCTACAAATGTTCAGATCATGTCCATGTTAAAAAACGAATGCAAAATCGCGTTGTTCCCTTCGCAAAAGTGACTGTCTCGCATTTGTCTTCAACTGCCAGAAACATAGCGTGAGGCGACCAGAAAGCTCGCGCTTAGACTCAGAACCACCCGCACAAAACATAGCCGTGAGCACGGAAGACCCGTCGGGCCGTGTTGGAACGGCACCCCGGTTTATCTGACATAAGCTACATCAATCTCTAGAAGGTTCTGACATGTTTGAACACTTTTCGTTAGTGTCAAAAGAATGTAGCGATCTTTTGACACTCTCTGGTTGACTTCTCGATGATGCTTACTTTTGTATAGATAGGCATCGAATTTCTTCTTCTTCCCCTTACAAGTTGGTGGGGTTTCTCAAAGCATCCTTTCATGATACAACAATGCATATGTTGCTCAATTTGAGCATCCAAGTGTACCTCATTCATATTTTTTCTATTATATGTATGTGTTCCACAGTTCTTACACTTGTCATTGAGGTGTGTGGTTAATTCTGTTTGTGAATCATGCCATGCTCTAAAAGATTTGAATTATCTTTTGCTTTGCACCTCATCCTTGTGAAACGTCCATGTTTCGCTTGGCATAACGATTATAGTACTAGTTTTAGGTGTTACGTTAATGACGTGTACGGGTCCCTAAACTCAAAATGTGGGTATATTCTTCATTACATTGGTAGCCCACCATGCTTTTACTTCAAGCTTTTTAGGTTAGCTGACCGAAAAAATCTTGGCCACCTACCCCAACCTTAGGTGTTCTGTTGTAGAAAGATCTGACAAGATCGACCACTTTCCATAATGGTTGACAGAACTATCATGAACTTCATCAATATTTTTTTCCTTTACATTCTAATTCTTGATGTTTCTATAATCAAATGAAAACCGCATCTTGATATTCTAAAAAACCCCTGACCTCTCGGTGGAACTTCTCAATGAGACCTCCCACGATGCATCGTTGTACACGTTGCTTGACTCAAACGTCAAGGACCACAACTGTTCCTCATTCAATTTTCTTCTATTTTATTTATGCACTTGACTGTTTGGACAATTTTCATCAATGTACACTTACTGATTCTTATATATTATCCATTTTTACCAATTATTTGAATAATATTATGCTCTATACCTCATCCAAGTGTACCATCCATGTCCGCTTGGTGTAACACTTGGTATCAGGGTGCAGTGGTGCCGGAGGGACAGTCGACAACTTTACTTAAAGGCGATCTCGCACAAGTCTTTAGAACATCTCCGCCATCCAAAAGATAGTAGATCTAAAGATGATGATGGTGAAAAAAGCAAGCGCACCTTGGGAGAAGAAATAGTAACTAGGAAATACTTTGGGAATAGAAGATTCATAGCATGCAGCCCATGATGCTCTCCGAGAAAACTAGCAAAAAACGCCATGCTACACAACAAATGGTATGATACCGATGACTCCAACGACTAATCCGGTGGTGAATTGTTTGAGCTTGGTGAACCCATTACCTTTGCCATTGCCCGAAAAAGGAGATATCTAGCACAAGGGAGGCAAAACCTGACAAGCTGGTAGTAATGAAGGCATTTACCAGATGCTGCCAGGACTCCAGAGCCTCAGTAAGCAGTTGCTCCAATAACTCACCGCAACTATGAAGTGCTCACCATGAGGAACAACCAACTACTAAGAGAATCTCAAATCCAGCTGGCACTTTTGAAACCGTTTGATCTTGTAATTTCTAAAGCACTGACGGTATGGAAGTGGCTAGTGATTTTGGGGTTATACTACACTGCTTCTTCAGTCAACATCGAAGGACAAGAAAAACACTGACCTTGCAACCTCACTTTTGTGTGGAACGGTGTTGAGTTCTTGGTCCCATCTAAGGACCATCAAAGTACAGCAGGAGACCATTGGAGCTAGGTCAAGAACTCACATGACCTCTATCACATCGTTTCTTATAGGCATTCTTCCTTTTGAGTAGATATATTCAACCTGACATGACTCTTCGACTCCAACGGAAAATTGGATGGGCTTCTTACACACCATCCTTACCCACTTCGGAAAGATGAATGAAACTATTTTCAGCACTGACTGCAGTGCTTGAATGCAGGAATCTAATTGCTGGTGACCAGAAAGACTCAACCCATACTATGGTGGCAAAAAGTCCTTGGCGGCAGAATCCTTGTCTTTATTTGAAATTGAAACCATCAATCAACACGACCAGTGCCTTCACTGGAGTAGCAAGACTTTGGGTCACATCTCCTGTGATTGTCAGAAACAATAGCATCAGGCCAAAAAAGGGGGAAATTTGCAAAGAAAAACAGGGAGTCATGAATTGGCAAAATACAGGAGTAAACGGCAAATCTCCTGTCCGGCTGAAAGATTTTTCAGTAAAAAATCGCCTGTCTAAATGTTTGGTGACATCGTAGAGAATGATATGTGAGATCGCAAAGTCGAATGAGGGATGCAAGGACAGCCAACATGCGATACTGCTTCGAGTGCACTTGAAATAAAACTTCGGTCACCGTTCGATCTAATTTTTGGGTAACATCGTCAGCGGCGGACACATCACCATGGATAAGAAGAAAGTGGAGGCGATCGCTGATTGGCGAACGCTGACTAGCATTTAGATTATCCAAGTGTTTTTGGGATTCTGTAACTGTTATCATCAATTTGTAAGAAACTACACCCTGAGTGTCAGCGCCTCTCTCTCCGATCTCACTCGTAAAACCACCAAGTTGTGGAGACATCAAACAAGGAGCATTCACCTATTTGAGAGACACTCTCGCCTCAGGACCAGCCCTACAATAGATCCAACGGTGGACTACATCATGACCACCAACCCATCCGATCGAGCCATTGGAGCTGTACTCCTTCAAGACAACAGTGATGGAGAACCGGTCGCGTACAAATCACATAAGCTGCAAGAACTCAACTCGCCAGGTCATCCTTCCACCAAACTAAGAGTTGCAATAAATGAAATTGGAAGGGTGCCAAGACACAGGTCTAGGTGGACCCTTCACTAAGGACAAGACGCTTAAGAAATGGCAAAGTATGATTGATGGGACTAGATGCAGACTAGAGTGGCAGTATTCTACAAATCATGCGACGCCTATCAACGGTCAAAATATCATCGTGCAAGGACAGCATGACTTCTCCAACCTCTCCTTGTTCCAAAGGATTCGTGGGCTGACATCAGCATGGATTTTGTGACGGCATTGCCTACCACTCCGGAGGACTATGACGTCATCCTTGTGTTGGTGGAAAATTTTTGAAATATGTCACACGGTGAAAATAACCACCGTCACCGCAGAGGGGAAATCACGGACCCATGGCCCGTGATGAGGTGCCATGGCAGTCGGGTCCAACTATCAACAACGTTTTCACCCTCAAACCAACGGGTTGGTGAAGCAGACCAATCTGATGCTCAAACGACCCCTCCGCACATTATGTGGGCCACACAAAACTGGTTGGTGAGGCGAACTACGGGCTGTCGAACTCGCATACGACTCTGCACCTTCTACCACAACAGGTAAAATTCAATTCAAAGTGGTCAACAGAAAAATTCCAGCCACACCAGCAGGACTCCGAAGTGAGAGCAACATTCCCATGGTGGACATCCACCGGTGGAACTTCACCAACAATTGGGAGGAAACACGTCAGGCTCTCGTGAAGACATTAGCAGCTATCAAGCCAGCAGCTTGAGAAGATTCCAGGAAGCTTCCTAGCCTTTCTGCTTGCTAGCCTGACAGCACGGGTCTGGCTGGTTGACACACAGGTCATGCAAGGGACAGCAAGGGTAGGCAGAGACACGTGCACTTGTATCTCAAGCTTCAACTGAAGTAAATGCAGAGAGGAATAACAAATGACAGGTCCACAGCATAAATAGCCGCTGTGGCTCACGGCGGGTGGCGCACACGGCGGTGCCTGTCAAACCTGAACCGGCCCAAAACCACTGTTTTGGCCATAACTTTGCGCACAAGCGTCCAAACGGAGCGCCGTCTAATCCTACGGATGCACGACGAAAAGACAGACACAACGACTGGTCACACGCCTACGTCCGGGAACAGCCGGAGACTGTAAGAAAACAAACATGTAAATCAGCCTGGCAGGGCTGTCCACCGAGAAAATCCTGAAGACCTCCAAACGTAGTCCGTGGGCTGTGGGAGCCCTCTGGTACACTGGGTAGGCTGCCAGGCTGCCTCCAGCGGGTGGAGCATCACCTCAGGGAACTCTGTCTCCAGCTGGGTCCGCCTCAAGGATCTGCACGAGCATGGACACGGCCGAGTGGTCACAACCAACTGTACAACTGTGTATGACTGACAACATCACAACACTCCCCCATGACCCGATGGTACGCATGTCCATACACGTGCAGAACGCGTGCCGGTGCAACACAGAGTGCTCAACAGGGACCCGGAAAATCACCCACTCTCGGACAGGGGTCGCAATCCGACGGAACGAACAGCCCCAAGGAACTTCCCACGTGCCAGTGCCTTGGTCAGGAAGTCAGCGCGCTACAAGTCTGTGCCCACCCAGACGATGGAGATCAACTGCCGCTCCACCAGATCGCGCACGAAATGATAAGCGACAGTGATGTGCTTCGTGCGTGCGTGGAACACACCAGAGTTCTCAGCGATCGCGAGAGCACTCTGGTTGTCGCATCGGAGGATGATGGTAGGCACGGACTGACCCAAGCACTGGAACAACCGCTGTAGCCACACCGCCTCAGCGGCGCTAGCGCCCAGAGCAACATACTCAGCCTCTGAGGAGCTGCGAGCAATGCACCCCTGCTTGCCGCTGCGCCAAGACACAGCGGTGCCACCAAGCAGGAACACGTAACCCGTGCGGCTGCGTCCATCAGGACTCCATGCCCAGTCGCTGTCGGTGTAGCCATCTACCACAACCGAGCACTGTCTCCGAAAGCAGAGACCGTGATACGGTGTGGAGACCACGTACCGGACGACTCGCAAAGCTGCGTGCAGAGCGCGAGCCCGAGGGGACTGACTGAACTGTGCGAGTAGGTTGACAGCGAACGCAATGTCGGGACGCGTGGTCGTGGCCAAGTACATCAGTGAGCCAATGATGCGCAAGTACAGGGTCACGTCCACAGTCTCGCCCAGATCGGCTGGGTCTGTCACCTTCAGGGCGTCCTGCCCGTCGGGAGTGATGGGTGACGAGGCGGCGGGAACAGCGCCAAGGAGGTCAGCAAACCGCTCCCCCACAACCTGTGCATATCGTGCCTGATGGAGGAGGAGTGTCCGTCGACGACGATCACGCACAATCTCCATCCCGAGGAAAACAGCCGCTGGACCAAGGTCCTTCATCCTGTAGGCGGCCTGCAGGACCGCCTTGGCCTCCTTCACGGCCTCCAGTGAAGGAGACGCAATCAGGAGATCGTCCACATACACCAGAATGGCAGTGAGGTGCTCGGCTGTCCGTCGGATGAAAAGTGACGGGTCGGCATCACTCTGGACGTACTCGGCCTGAGTGAGGGTGCGAGTGATCTCTCGGTTCCAGCACCGGGGCGACTGCTTCAGGCCATACAAGGCCTTGCGCAAGCGCCAGACCTTGTTGCCTTCGACCTCAAACCCAGGTGGCTGGACCATGTAGATCTCCTCCTCCAAGGTGCCGTGGAGGAACGCATTGTTCACATCCATCTGGTGCAGCTCCCAGTCATGGTGAG
>SZWC01000109.1:286353-299990 GCA_023375785.1 Penium margaritaceum | reverse complement strand
GCACGCACGCACGCCAAACGCACGCACGCACGCCAAACGCACGCACGCACGCCAAACGCACGCACGCACGCCAAACGCACGCACGCATGCACGCACGCACACACGCACGCGCGCGCGCGAGCACCCTGGAGACGTTCGGCTGCGTTCTGATTGGATCCTGAACCTTCTGCAAACACACTCTCACAGACTAACTTGTTCTTCCGTGGGGTGTGGACTGTGGCCTGTGGACTGTGGGCTCTGGTCTGTGGACTGCGGACTGTGGGCCACGATGTGCTGTCCTCTCGGGTTGAGTGCTGTTGGGCTGCAGACGATGGAGAACAAGCACGAGCGCTCAGTGGAGGACGTGGTGAAGGCGTGCCCGGACCTCAACGGGAAGCAGCTGGGCAAGATCTGCGTGGGGTACCGCGACGAGATCTACGGCACGCCTGGGTTCGACGAGATGAGCGTCCAATACGAGCTCACCGATTTGGCCGATGATGATGACCCTGAAATGCTTAAAGACGAGGAGAGGTGAGGGGTGAGGGCCTTTTCGATGGAGTCCCGGGAAGAAGAGAGAGGGAGGTGGGGGGGGGGGGGGATAGGCCATGGACATGGTGCATTTCCTGTATAAGATCACATCTTGTGACATGTCTGTGAACCAACAAAACCATGATCCATGGTTTTTTGTGTTTGAAATTTCTGCACCAAGGCCCAGTAGATGCAGGCACTTGTTCTTAGAGTGTAGGCACATTGTTTCAGGACATTTTTGTTTTCTTGCAAAAGGGTGAAGTCCAGGTAGCAGCAGCAGCAGCTGCTGCTGCTGCTACTGCTGCAGCTGCTGCTGCTGCTACTGCTGCAGCTGCTGCTGCTGCTGCTGCTGCTTCTGATGTTGGTCACCCTATTCCCCACTTCTGTGCCCGATGCTGCTGCTGCTTTCTGCAGCATCCCATTTGCGGTGAGTGAGCTCATCTCGACGATGCAACCGATTCATTTGGAGGTGGTGCCCCCTCCACCCGAGCTCAGAGGCGACCCCAACTTCCGCTTCCTCACACCTGTTCCGACCGCGACTGCAGCGATAGCAGCAGCAGCAGGAGCTGCTGCGACCCCGGGGGCCGGGACACCAACAGCTTTGTCGCTGCCATCCGCAACCGCACTGTCTCCGAGAAGCCTCATGCCACCCTTGCTCAAGTTGTGAAGCTCGGACAGCAGCTCTCACATTCAAGAGACTGTGTAACTGCGAACGACGACAAACAGGACAACGTCGAACAGGACGTTGTCAGTTGTATTGTCTTTTGTTATCCTTATCTGTTGCGTAGCAATTGTTCCTGCATCTCAAAAACTGCTCTGCCATTTGGTTACACTTCGGCCGTGCATGTCACCCCACAAAACCCTATTTGCTGCCATCTGGACTCCTCAGCCTTGCTGGGTGTACCCATAGCCTGCTGCACTTAGCCCAAGCTTTGAGTTACGGGCCCAGTTTCCATACTGGTTGCCAGTACCCCAAAGTTATGAGCATAGGTTGAGGGAGGCGAGGGGCTGCCTTTGCAACAAGTCAGAAAGAATATGTGAAAGGCTAAGTAGTAGTCCTCAGGTGAGGTTGTGTTTCGGGTTACATAAAACTATATCCTGCACTTTCCATACACCCCCCCCCCCCCCCCCAACCCCCCTTCCCATGGTTGCCATGGGAGTCTTCCAAGAGGCCAAGTGACCCTTTCAGGTTGTGAGCTTGACCCTCATGTTGTTCCTGAGAAAACTTGGAGATAGATTTAGTGGGATACCATGTGGAACCTGTTGATAGGGGAAGAGTTTGCTATGCGGGAGAGCATACAAGAAAGAGGGAAATGGACAACCTAGGGTGGGCATTGTGAACCCCCAAAGCAGCTTCCAATGTGAGGGTATGTTGTATAAAACACAATGAAATGAACAGTGCTACATAAGGTGAAACGCCAATGCAAAATAAGTGAAAGAAACAGAGAGAAATTATAGTGTTGGTTTTTGTATCACATATCTCACTTGTACTCTGTTGTGTCCTCCTGGGCCGGGAGGACACAACCGAGTATAAGTGAGATATGCATGCCGATGTACACAAGCCGGAACTCCCGGCTTGACTCCCGGCGTCTCGCCGTGCGATGACTCACGGCGAGACGCGACGCTGATGGAGTGCCGTCTGGTGGAGCCGACGCAAGTTGAGGCCTACACGGAGTTTGCTTGAACCTCCTCCCTCCGACGTGCTCAGCTCCATCGGCAGACCTCCTTGGCAGTCGTGGCGCTAAAGGTGTTAAATCGAGATCGAGACCAGTCTTGATCTCGCTCATCTCGATTTTTTCTCCTCTCGTTGTAATTGGAAATAATTTTAGGGCATGCAGGCCCATGCAAAACGGACATGAGCTCTATGTGTGAGTGCGACGCAAGACGGCAAGAATTTGGCTAAGTCTGGAACGCTCAATATAAAGAACAAGGAGAGTTTACAAATGAGCCCCTAGCGGGCTTATATAGGGGCGCCGGCAGCTAACCGCACCAGGCCCCTGAGAAGTTTCCTAGAACCTTCCTAACCACTTGCCGTGACACTAGGCGTCAGCGCCAGGTCAGCGTGTGACAACAATCACAAGTTTTAGACAAAACTGCAAGGGTCTGGGTTGGGACACGGACAGAGTGTCAGGAAACTCAAACTGAATATAATTGCAGAGAGAAATGATAAATGACAGGTCCATGGCATAAGTACCTGCCGCGGCGCACGGCGGGTGTCGCACGCGGCAGTGCAAGATCTGTCCTAAAACCAGCCCAAAACCACTGTTTTGGCCGTAACTCTGCGCACACATGTCAGAATGCTACGCCGTCTGAACCTAGATGTGCAGAATCACAAGCCGGACGCTACGACTGGTCACATGCATGCATCCGGCATCAAACGATGGAAACACAATGCAAAAACATGCAAATCGGGCCCTGTCACGTAACCGGTGCGTCTGCATCCGTCTGGGCTCCAGGCCCAGTCGCTGTCGGTGTAGCCATCAAGGACCACTGAGCACTGCCGACGAAAGCAGAGTCCAAGGTACGGTGTAGAGACCACGTACCGCACCACTCGCACATACGCATGAAGGGCTCTAGCACGTGGAGGCTGCGAAAACTGGGCAAGGAGGTTGACGGCGAATGCGATGTCCGGACGTGTGGTAGTGGCCACGTACATCAGGGATCCGATGAGACGGAGGTACAAGATCACATCCACTGTCTCCCCCAGCTGTGTGGGGGCATCCTGCCCGTTGGGTATGAGGGGTGTGGAAGCCGTGGGCACTGCGCCGAGGAGATCGCTGAAGCGCTCCCCCTCAACGCGTGCGTATCGGGCCTGGTGCAGAAGCAGAGTACGACGTCTGCGGTCTCGAACGATCTCCATGCCGAGAAACACCGCTGCAGGACCAAGGTCCTTCATCCTGTAGGCAGTCTGGAGGACGGCCTTGGCCTCCTTCACGGCCTCCAGTGAAGGAGACACGATCAGAAGGTCGTCGACATAGACCAGGATGGCGGTGAACCGCTCAGGCGTCCGGCGGATGAAGAGAGAGGGATCTGCCTCGCTCTGTACATATCCNCACGAGTCAGGGTGCCAGTGATCTCCTGGTTCCAACACCGAGGAGACTGCTTGAGGCCGTACAAGGACTTGCGCAAGCGCCAGACCTTGTCGCCATCCTCAAAACCGGGTGGCTGAGCCACGTAGATCTCCTCATCCAGAGAGCCATGGAGGAACGCATTGTTCACATCCATCTAGTGTAGTTCCCAGTCATGCTGGGCCGCTACACCGAACAAAGCTCGAGCTGAGGTCATACGGCCGACAGGGGCGAAGGTGTCAGTGTAATCGATGCCCTCAATCTGAGAGTACCCCTTGACGACCAAGCGAGCCTTGTGGCGTTCCAGTGAGCCATCTGGCTTCACTTTCTTGCGAAAGACCCACTTGACCTGAATAGCCTTCCTTCCAGGTGGAAGGTTGAATAGCTCGTAAACTCCGTGCTCTCGGATGGCTCGAAGCTCATCCTCGCAGGCAACACGCCAAGCGTCAGCATCCTGTGATGAGAGAGCTTCCCTCAGTGTGCCCGGGTCAGGCGCTAAAGCGGGAGAGCTCTGCGTGGCAAGAGCACACGCCTTAGTGCTAGGTCTGACGACCACAAGATCGGCTGCTGCATCACAAGCGATGTGGAACTCGCGAGTGACGAGGTCGTGCCCTACTGGACACGCTGGATGTACCCCTCTGTGCTCAGTGCGGACACTCAGGCCTAGGGCCTTTGTGCCCGGGTCACCACTCGCGACGCTGCGAGTGGAGCACCTGGGTGCAGGACCAGACGCTCGCTGAGCTCCGGAGTCCAATGGTCGAAGACGACCGCCAGGCTCACGGGAGTAACCTGGGCTCGAGGGGCGCACCTCAGGCTCAGGAACGGGCACAGTCATAGCCAGGGAGAGCTGAGCCAAGGGAGCTGGAGATGTCGTGCGAGGAGGGGCGTGTGTGGGAGACACGGGACTCGGTGTGGCAGTAGGGACAGATGAGGCAGGACCACACACAAAGGCAGGAGTGCCGGCGGACACAGGAGTATGCACATGTGTAGGATCATGGGTACCGGAGGGAGGCGAGGGAACCGGGGTAGAAACCTGTGGTGTTGGAGAGGTCTCTGGGCCGACAACGATGATCGCTGGGTCATGAAGAGCCGGAGACCGTGAAGTGGAGGGAGCTCGAACGGACACATCAGCCTGACGAGGGGTGCTCGCAGGCGAAGACTCCCCCATCCGGCGAGAAACCTCACACGTAGGGATGTGCGTGACAGAAAGCGACGTAATCGACATCAGATCACGGTAGGTGAGGGACTCAAAGAAGAGCGTGTCGCGTGACTCAATAATACGACGACGGGTAGGGTCCCAAAATCGCCAGGCCTTTGATCGCGAGGAGATGCCGACGAAAGCACACAAGCGACCTCGCGGTGAGACCTTGGACCCCTGCTGGTCCTCGGTGTACCACACGGAAGCCAAGGACCCCCAGACGCGAGCGAGACGAAGGTCAGCACGATGGCCAAACCAGAGCTCATACGGTGTGACATGGTCCGGAAGAGGACCGTGCGGGAGGCGGTTCCAGAACCAAGTCATGTAGGCAAAGCCCTCAAAAGCGAAAGGACTCTGGGAGACCGCACTCAGACCGCATAGCGCGAACCGCATCCTCCATGGTGCGGTTCCAACGCTCAGAAACACCGTTCTGCTTAGGAGTAGCAGGAGCGGAGACCTGGTGAAAAATCCCGTGCTCAGCGAAGAAGCTATCCATCTCGCCGAGAAACTCGCCACCACGATCCGATCGAAAAGTGTGCAGCGTGTGGCGGGACTGACGCTCAGCCATCACTAGCCAGAGGCGAACCGCGAGAGCGGCGTCACTCTTCTGGCGCAGGCTGTAGACCCACCGCATCCGGGTGAAGTCATCAGTCAGCGTCAGGACGTATCGACCCCTATCGGACATAGAATCGACAGGAAGAGGACCAAGAAGGTCCGAATGGACGAGCTCAAGAGGGCGAAGTGCGCGAGATCGTGAGTCAGAGTAGGTGCAGCGATGCATCTTACCCTGGGCGCAGAAAAGACAATCGGTCTTGGGCGGCTTCTCGAAAGAAGCCGCATCAAGACCGAGAGCGGGCTGTGTTCGAATGAGCTTTGACACAGTGTCGGAGCCTACATGACACAGACGGCGATGAAGTAATCGCTGGTGCTCAGGAGACAGAACACCAGTGAGAAAAACACGAGCTAAAGGGGAAGTGGAGCAAGGGGCAGAAGTCCGGGAAACACGGTACAGGACATCCACAACAGAGGCACACAGAACAATGCTGCGAGTGCCACTGGCTGTCACAGTCGCGGACTCGGCAGTGTGCTCCACAGAGATTCCCATCAGTGTGCAAGCACGTACAGAAAGCAAACTGAGCTCAAGGTCAGGCACAAACAGCACCTTGGAGAGATACAAGGGGCCAGACGGACCATCGAAGCGCACGACCCCAACACCCTGGACTGGCAAGGACTGACCAGAGCCGGTGCGAACGGAACGAACAGACGCAACAGGGCCGAGAACAACGAAGTCTCTACGACGACACGTCATGTGATGAGTGGCACCTGAATCGATGATCCAAGTGCCACCGGCATCACGACTGGAGGACGTCATTGTACAACAGGCAATGGAACACTTGGCCTCAGACGGACACTGAGCAGCAGGTGGGGAGAAACGACGAAGGGCACAGAGGTGGGACTCATGAATCCAATCTGTACAGTCAGGCCCATCATCATCACATGCCGACTGTGCCCCCCCCACACGAGTCATCCCGAGCCACATGGACAGACGGACCGAAAGTCTGTGAATCACTCGGTTGTGACAACACACTCGCACCTCCCTGAAAGCTGAACGCCAGAAGGTGACGAAGCTCGGCGATGGTGCGGTCGCGTGGGTCCGGATCACTGCTACTCGCCGGTGGGGAAGCAGGAACAGCTGCAGTCGTGGCTGCCATGCGTCCCGAGAAAGTCGAGGCTGACGTGCTGGACGCGGAACGGAGAGCGTGTGCCGCCTGGAGGCCACGAGTAATCCGCACCCAGTCGAGCGGCTGCTGGCATTCGGTGTAGCGATGGGCACCGTCACAGTTGTAGCAGTGAACGAAACGTCCACTGCTACCACTGGAAGACGACTGCTGCTGTGACTGCTGCTGACCTGGTCCCCGCTTCCCTTTCTTTTTCTTCTCCTGAGCTGCTGCTGCAACACCCTGTGTCTGAGTGGGTGTGGGCGGGGCCGAAGAGGAGGAGGAAGACGAGGACATGATGGACGATGAAGGAGACTGCAGGAGGGATGATGGTGGTGATGCGACGACTGTTGCAGCAAGGGAAGTCTCCTGATGGGCCACGGCTGCCTCGCGGGGTGAAGTCACCTGGAGGAAAAGCTGATGCGCCCAAGGGACAAGCTGCAGAGTGCCTGAGAAAGGCTCAAGGATGGCGTCACTGTACCGTGTGAAGATGTCAGTATACTCAAGGCGAACTCTGAGTATCACCATACGGAGCGCCCACAGCTGTGTGCCTCCGGAGGTCCCAAGACGCGTGTAGATACGCATGGCGCGTCGCCAGTAATCAGCTGCAGGCTCTCCAGGCCCCTGACGGAGTGAGTGGAAGGCACGAATGTGTGCTGCTCGGGTGGCGTGCGTCTCTGCGGCCAGCAGGGATAGGGCCAGATCCCAACCTCCGCGTGGATCGGCGCCGGTGCCTGTGCCAAGCTCGCCAAGGAAAGAGCTGAAGTCGACGACGGTCTCGCGTGGCATGGCGTAGAGGAGGCTGCGCATCGCCCTGGCTGCTGTCAGCACCTGTGCTGGGTCTGTCTACTGATACTGGCTGTGGTAGTAGGGCCACACGCCCTCTGAAGTGGCTCAAACCTGAAAGAGGATCTCCCAGCAGTCGAAGCCGTCCTCAGTGATGTACCGTGGGGGTGGTGTCTCAAAGTCCTTGGGTTGCCGCTCCGTGGGGAGGGCGACCGCAGGCTGAGGAGGACGGGAGACGGGGAAGACTCCCGGAAGTGGATAGTCGCCGGGGTAGTCAGGTGACAATCGTATCGGGGAAAACGGAGGCGATCAGGTGCCCGTCTGCAGCTGACGGAGGCGCTCCTGAAGAACTCGAATCTCCTGAGCCGGGGAATCATGAGTAATGCCTGGCATGAGTGGCTCATCATCGAGGAGGTCAGCAGGTGGTGGGACAGGTCGAGTGCCTGTCACGGGTGCCTGAGCCGACTGCTGGGTAGAGACCGCGACGCCGGCAGCTCCCTCAGAAACCCGCTGAGGAGCCGTGGACTGAGCACGAGAAGCTCAGTCAGCGTGCGGATAGCGTCAGTCTGCTCTCTCTGGAGGCGACGCATCTCATCCTGCTGGCTTCGCAGGTCTTCAATGGCCTGCGAGCGTGGACTCAGTACACCGGACGAAGAGGAGGAGGGGTCGCCTGGTCCCTTCTCCTTGTCGGACAGGCTCATGTCGCCGCTCAGCATGGGGCGACAGGTCAAGTTTGTCGGATTTGAAAACCGTCAGCGTTTCTCGAGGAGTTGAGACGCTGGTAACTTTTGACTGTCCGGCCAAAAATTTGGCCAAGTACCCTAGTGCCACATGATTTCGTTGTTTTAAATAGTTTTCGAGGTGCACACTAATTTCGTTATGCAAAATGTTTTCAGGTTTGCACACTAATACAACGAAATTAGTCAAACCCGCACACTAATTCCGTGGAGGATGTTCAAATCCCCAATAACTTCGCACTTCAAATCTTCGATTCTCGGCCGGAAACGTCCTCTACAGCCACCTTTGCGAAGCGACGAAGTGCACTTTAGAATTCGTTACTGTCCAGAAGTGGAACCGGATCGCGGAGAAATAATAAACTGCACACAAAAAAGCCACGAACATATTGCTCGCGCACACGAATACTTAAATTCGTTTTGAAAACTAATTATTTTGTAACGAAATCATCTGGCAGTAGGGTATGGTGCTGACAGCCAGAAAAAGTGCTGAAATTTAAAATTTTCGGCACTAAAAATTCAAGGTTGTCCAAATCAAGCGAAATTTGCACCACGGAGGCTCCTGAATGTGCTGAACATGATGGTGAAATTTTCGGTCGCAAAAAGTTGGAAAAAGTGGCAAAACGTCACTTTTCCCTGTTCTGCCCGAATTTCAGCAGAAAACAAATCTGCGGTGCACTTCAGTCTCTGCTGGTGGCGATAGAGCACGAAACTGAGCGTGAATGGTAGCTCTGGGGAGCTTGAGAGAAGAGCTTTCCAACGCACCCTCAAACGCCAAAAACGGCGTTCATGTGAAGCCAGGGCAAGCTCTTGCCGACGGGGAGGTGGCGGCTGACGCGATTTTCGTCCGCGGCTCCTCCACGTCCGTGCGGCTTCTAGGAAGTTGCACGGACAGGGGCAGCGGTGGTGCACGCTGCTGTTGTTGCTGCTGCTGCTGCTGCCATCAAGCTTGATGGCAATGGCCTCAAGCCACTACTTTGGCGGCTACTGTTGCTGATGTTTCTGATGCCGCCGCCAATGTTGCTGCTGCTGCTGTTGCTGTGGTCAAAAATTGCCAGCTCTGCTGCTGCGCTGCTGGACAGCTGCTATGGCGCTGCTGCGCTGGCGTGCTGCTACACTGCTGCACCCCTCCTGCACGACTCCTCTGTCGCGCAGGTGTTGCGGCCTACGCCTTGCAATGGCGCAGGTTGGTGGGTCCTCCCAGGACCTGTCGCTGCTGCTGTGTGCTGTTGCTGCTGCTGTTGCTCACTGCTGCTGCGATTGCTGCATCTCTGCTGTGCAGCACAAAAAGCTCTGGCTCGTTGCTCTGATACCATGAGAAGTTTCCTAGAACCTTCCTAACCACTTGCCGTGACACTAGGCGTCAGCGCCAGGTCAGCGTGTGACAACAGTCACAAGTTTGAGACAAAACTGCAAGGGTCTGGGTTGGGACACGGACAGAGTGTCAGGAAACTCAAACTGAATATAATTGTAGAGAGAAACGACAAATGACAGGTCCATGGCATAAGTACCTGCCGCGGCGCACGGCGGGTGTCGCACGCGGCAGTACAAGATCTGTCCTAAAACCGGCCCAAAACCACTGTTTTGGCCGTAACTCTGCGCACACGTGTCAGAATGCTACGCCGTCTGAACCTAGACGTGCAGAATCACAAGCCGGACGCTACGACTGGTCACATGCATGCATCCGACATCGAACGGTGGAAACACAATGCAAAACATGCAAATCCGGCCCACGGCCAGTCCACCGATAAAGTCCAGCGTGCTGCAGAAAAACTACAAGAGGTCCCGAGTAGCGTCCAAAGCTCTGGAACGGCCGTCGGTTAGCTCCAAACCAGTAGTCCGCCACCGGACGACGCACCGGTACCGCCTGGGTCCGCATCAGGGATCTGCACGAGTATGGACACGGCCGAGTGGTCACAGTAAACTGTACAGGTCGACAGGAACGTCACAAATCACAACAGCCCCGTCACCCCTGTTGAACCCAAATGAGTCAACAGGGAGAACACACTGCATACACCATGAGAGCAACAAAGGTGGTCTCCTCGAGGCACCGGAATAGCTCTCCGAGTGTCCGGGTCTCGACCACTGAGAAAATATGAGCAGTGCCAAAAAATCTCGGAATCAACGTCCAGACATCACAGGCGGCTTTCCGAACGTCGGAAGCCCCACAACAGTCATCGGGTCTCCTCGTCGCACCGGTACAGTCAACCGGGTGCACAGGTCTCAACCCACCGAGAAAACTCTCCTACCTCCTGACAAGCCCACATGGCTGCCGGAACGCATCGAACGCGTCTCGCCGGTGCTGTCGTAGGTGCTGGAGAAGTCTCGGTGCAGTCCAGAGGCCCATCGTGTCGTCACGCCCTGCTCTGCCGTATACCCCGAATGTGGGTATATCGGTAAACTAGCAGTGTCGGTCGTGACCGGTGGAAGCCACACAAACCAACACTCCCCCAGGCTGACATAGCCGTCCAGGGTAGAACGAATGAACGAAGGCATGGAACAACAATGTATGGCAAGCCATAACATGCATGAGTCAACTCATACAAACTCAAACACACAGTCATCTGCTATCCATCTAGGGTCTCCCTGGACACTGGCACAGCCCACCAAGTGTCTGGGTCTCTACCATGAGAGGAGTGATGCACACGCACACAAACCAGTGTAATGCACATACACATGTCATGCACATGTAAGAGGACAAGATGGTCTCCTCGTGACACTGGCTGTGCCAGGGCCCTGGTCTCGACCGCTACGAGCAATCCAACACAATAGTCGTCCAAACATAGGATCAAGGGAGGATCTCCTCGTAACACGGGTGCAACGTACCACGTGTCCGGGTCTCGACCAACAGCTCGCATGTACATGCCACACATAGTATCCACACACCAAGACACACGATCACATGGTCTCCTCGAGACACTGGTACAACGCACCAAGTGTCCGGGTCTCGACCAAGAGGGTGCTACCATCTGCATGCAGCTGTGCAAGCACGCAACATGAGCCACATACGGGATGCTGTAGATTCTCACAACAGAGCATGGACCTCGCGATTCATCTCCCATGACATCGCGTCAGGTCGAGGTCCACACAACACTCCCCCTGGGCAGATGAACATGGCAGCGATGTCCTCGATGGAGATGCTGATGCCGTAGCTGAACAGATCCTAGGCGATGAGTGATGTGGTGTATCCATCATGCAGGGATAGCTCCCCCTGTCACGTGCGAGTCGGCTCCCTCCCTCAAAGACGGTGTGGTGTCTCCGGCTACGACTCCTCACGTCGCAGCTGCATCATCTGGGTTGTACCAGTCCTCGCGTGACTGCCAAGGGTCCCAACTCACAGTCTCTCCTGCCTCCGCACTGTCGCAATGCATCTGTGTACGCCGGAGGAACGGGAATGGGTGAGCAGCACGTGTGCGTGGATGAAGAGGCGGAGCTGGCCTCCGATACGGAATAGCACACCCTGAGACACGAGGGTGTACTGCCAGAAGAGGAGAGCTGGAGCGACGAACCGGATCACCACTCGTGGATGAAGATGACGATGGGGCAGGTGAGTCGGGTGGATGAAAGTGCGTGACGGCAGTAGTAGAAGGAGGAGCGATGATGGGGTCGACAGGAGCGAGGATGGCGGAAGCCGAAGACACGCTCACCTCTCCTATAATAGTGTCCCCAACGGACGTCATACTCGGAGCTCGTACAAGATCNGCGTGCGTGGATGAAGAGGCGGAGCTGGCCTCCGATACGGGATAGCACACCCTGAGACACGAGGGTGTACTGCCAGAAGAGGAGAGCTGGAGCGACGAACCGGATCACCACTCGTGGATGAAGATGACGATGGGGCAGGTGAGTCGGGTGGATGAAAGTGCGTGACGGCAGTAGTAGAAGGAGGAGCGATGATGAGGTCGACAGGAGCGAGGATGGCGGAAGCCGAAGACACGCTCACCTCTCCTATAATAGTGTCCCCAATGGACGTCATACTCGGAGCTCGTACAAGATCCTCCTCGGGTATAGGTGTGCCAGATGCTGCTGGCGGAAGGCTCCTGCCGATAGCAGTGATGCTGCCCTCCTCTGAGAATCGCTCACGCGCTGCCATCATCTCCCGCTGCAGCATCACTGCACGCTCATGCAAGTCGGCGTAATCTGCCTCAGACATGTGGAGGCGGCCCACGTTTGCCTCGCGTAGCATGAACTCTGCCTCACTGGATGCTGCACATGCAGATTGTAGAACTCGCGAGTATAGCTCTATCTGCATCTCTGCTGCTGAAGACGATGGAGCCGGTGCTGCTGCATCCTCCTGGGGGTCAACTAAACTCGCAATGTACTGAGATGTTGCATCATCAGATGCAGTTGCAGGTATCGCATCCACACCACAGCTCGTGTCTGTCATACGAGGAGTGAGCAACCGCATGCCGAGAGAGAAGGAGAAGGAGGAGTCGTCAGAGTCTGTGGAGCATGTAGAAATGTTGTCCGTGCAGGTACTACCACTCTTAGCTTCCATGTGATCAGCAAGGTCACCAGCAGGTGAATACGAAGGGGTAGAACTCAGCTCCTGCTGACGAGGTGACTCCATCTGCGTGTAGGGATCTCCACCACTGTCCTCAACTGCCGCCGTAGTGGACACAGGTGTGCAGGGCTCCAGCTCGGCAATGTCCGTCAAGGCGACCAACAAGCGCAGCTGGCGCTCACGCACTGTTTCGCCGCGAAGGCTGGTCGCTACCACCTGCTCAATAATGGAGTGTAGACCACCATCCGACTCCGTCAAGTATGTCGCTGCTCCGTCGTGGGTACGGGAACGCGGAGACTATAGGAACATGGACGACTCCTCACGCTGAAGCTGGTCCTCATGTACCGTAGATGAGACAGAGGAGTCTGCTGTGTCTGCTGCACCATATATCCCAGCGATGTCTCTCAGAACTGCTACTCTCAAGAATCCATCAACCTCCAAAAGACCAACCGGCCGACTCTGCTCATGCACTGCAACTGTTGTCGTACCGGTACGAATCTCGTGCGCCAACGCCCCCGGAGATCCCTGTGGGGTATCCTGATTCGCCCGGGACTCCTGTCCCACCGCCAGGCCGCTACCGGTCGGAGTCGCAAGTGGCACCGCCAAGACACGCGGGACCTGCACTCCTCCTGATGCAACCTGCTGCTGCAGAATGTCCGACTGCTGCCCCAGCGTAGATGTCAAACTCGATGACATACATGTCTCAAGCCCTGCAATCTCTGCCAGACTGGTGTGACCCTGCTGCACACACTCTCTCCAAAGTCCGGTAGACGCATCCCGATCCATACGGGATTTCTGTGCCGCCGCTGGGCCTCCACCGGTCGGAGCCGCGAGTGGCACCGTCGAAGTACGTCGTGCCTGCGCTCCTCGTGATGTCATCTGCTGCTGTGGAAGATCTCGATCCAACCTGGACGATGAAAGGCAACTCTCCACCATGAACGCCATGTCGGGGTCAGACTCCACGCCATGTGCTGTCACCGTATCATCTGAGTCTGTCTGAGCTGACGCTCGGGCAGCACGGCCCGGCGCGAGTGCGGATCCTGTCGCTACTGTCACATCACGCAATGCGCGGTGACCACACTCCCCCTCGACAGGTACAGCAACGGAGGCCGAGGAGGTGGAGGA
>SZWC01000109.1:257685-278515 GCA_023375785.1 Penium margaritaceum | reverse complement strand
GGCTTATCTCTAGTACTTGCGCTACAGACCTTGGTGTCTGATGATATCTCTGAATCACCTCCTACATCCCAGATCCCTCATGTCAGCCTCGAGCCATACACACACAGAGGGAGAATTCTCTCTCTCTCTCTCTCTCTCTCTCTCTCACACACACACACACACACACACACACACTATCCTGCCTCCTAGCCCTCTCAGTCCTCCTAGCGCCACACGCACCTAAGTTCATCATCCATTATGGCTGGCTCTTCTGCCAGACCCACAGGTCTCAATGCACTAGGTCTTGTTGTCAACGTTATTCATTCAAACTCTGCAGTGGGCTATGCACTCGTTACTGAGGAGTTTCACAACGCCCTTGAGGCCTTTGTTCCTGGTTATGTCGTAGCGTACTTTGCAACAAGTGGGCTGCCCTCACCCCCTCCAGAGCCTACAATTGTTCGACAGGCTCGTGAGATAGGCGATGCTGACCTCTGGGATAAGGCCATGGAAGAGGAGCCGAGCACCCCCAAGGAACACGGATTCTTTGAGCTTGTGGACATTCCAGTGGGCCAAAAAGTTATCTGAGTCCTCTGGGTTGTTCGGCAAAAGCTGAAGTCTAATGGAAAGGTCTACAAGTACAAGGCTCGGCTCACTACGGAGGAATTTTCTTAGATCTTTAGCATTGAATTTGATGAGAATTTTTCTCCAGTCAGAAGGTACACCACCACTTGTGCTCCTCTGAGTCTAGTCACCCAGCATGACCGGGAACTAGAGCAGATGGACATCAACAATGCATTCTGCAAATGGCTGACTTGATGAGGAGTTCTAGATGGTACAATCACCGAGCTTCACCGATGACACGAACAAGGTCTGGTGACTGCGCAAGGCCTTGTATGGACTCAAGAAGTCACCACGCTGTTGGAACTGGAGATCTCCTCCACTCTGGAGAGAGGTGGTTACTGTCGGAGCATTGTCGACCCTGCACTCTTTCTGAGTGTACCCTCAAAGCCCTTCGTGGCCAAACTGATCTATGTCAACGATCTACTCATTGCGTCATCCAGTCCCACCGCTGTCCAGTTTGTGAAGTCTCTGCTACACTCCACATACTATATGAAGGACTTGGGCTCGTCTTAAGTGCTCCTTGGTATGAAAGTTGAATGTGACCTAACTGCAGAAATCTTAGAGGCTCGAGAGACCAGCGAGGAGTTACTAAAGGGAGTCAGTAGAGAGCAAGGTGTTAGCAACCGGTTGACCAGGTCATTCACGCAAAACGTTAGACCTGGATGGAACCAGAATATTTTTTTTAGTTGGGAGAGACCGTCGACGTCACTGATTACCTGAGTGTGATCGGGTCTCTCACGTATCTTGCTGCCACCACATGAGTAGATTTTGCCTTCTCGGTCAACTTCTTGGCTTAATTCTCCCAGTAGCCATCCCAGAGACACCTCGAGGCAGCATTGCACGTTGTCCTCTATACAACGTCCATCATGTGTGTAGCTCTGTGCTACAAAGCACAACCCTCTGTGGTAGTCGACGAAAACACAGAAAGTGATTGGACATACAACGCTGATGCTTGCAGTCACACCGGCCACATCTTTCTTGTTGGTGGGATTGCTATCTCTTGGAAGAGTGGAATGCAGGGATGAGTTGTCCATAGCTCCAGTGAGGTAGAGTATGTGGCGCTCGGTGTAGGTGTGTGTGAGAGTGTATGCCTGTCTCGCCTGCTACAACACCTTCGTGAGCCTATCTGTTGCATCACACTACGCTGCGACAACCAGAGCACCAAGGCAGTCGCTGAGAATGATAGTGAGCCATGAGGGCATAGCCCACAGCCGAGTTATGGTGGATGACGCTGATAGGCAGTCCGAGTGCATCGAGGCCAATACGCCTGGCGTAAGAGCCGACTGCGATGGAAGATGTATAGAACGAGTGCGAAGTGGAGAGGACTAGGAGGACTGAGAAGCAGAGTGGTTTGGGAGTGAGAGAAGTCACCCCCCACAAGTGTATGGCTCTGGCCCGACTGGAGGGGCATGAGAGTTAGGAGGAGATTCTATCACACCAACAAACGCTGAGGTCTGTAGAGTGGACGTCAGAGGTGAGTCAGGAGTGACATGTGAAGACGACTGTGTAGAGACTTTAGCAGAGGGCTATGTCGGGACGCTGGAGGGCATTGGCGTTGACTCCGAGGACACGGAAGGAGAAAGAGCCGGTGACACAGCCGGGAAATTCCCAGTCGGATAACTGGGAGTATAAGTGACAGGAGAAGAGGGATAAGAAGAGGGACTAGAGGAAGGAGGGACCACAACAGAGGGAGAAGGAAAGGTCCCTGCAAGACCGGAGGCAGGGACAGAACCCCCCTCTCTTCAAGTTGACGAAGTGAGGACAAGGAAGAGGGTGGAGCCACATGAGACAAATTGCGAGAAAAAACATCCTCAAAGAAGAGAGGGTTGCGGGACTCAACAATACGGGCACTGTTGGGGTTTCAAAAGCGCCACACTTTGGACACAGACGTGCACGAGGACTAAATTTCCCGTCCCGAAGGTCCTCTGGAAGCGAGACGGTAGCAACACAGCCCCAGACGTGAGCAAGACAAATGTCAGCACGACGGCCAAACCAACACTCAAACGGGGTGACATGACGAAGGAGAGGACCGTGGAGAACACGGTTCCAGACCCAGGTCATGTAGGATATGGCCTCAAAGGAGAAGAGAGGAGGAAGGTCAGAGGCACTGAGAGTGCGGACACCGTTAGCAAGGATCTTGTTCTAGCGTTCAGAGACGTCATTTCACTAAGATGTGTAGGGAGCCGTAGGCTCCATACACACCCCGCGGGATACAAGGAGACAGACAGTGGGTCCCATGAACTCACTGCCACGGTCACAACAAAAGATACAAAGATGGAGACCACATGCAAGTTCGGCTTGAGAGAGCCATGAATCAAGGGTGGAGCAGATGTCACTTTTTTTCTTGAGAGCAAAGACCAAACGCATGTAGGAGAAGTCGTCAGTGAGAATGAGGACATAGCGACCAACCCCCCCAGGGCCTCATGAGGGAGAGGCCCCATGACATCACCATGCAAGAGGTCAAGGGAGAGGTGCGTGACCCAGACGTGGAGAATGGGGAGTGATACATTTTTCCCTAAGCACAATTGAGACAGTCAGTAGGACATGGAGCGGAAAAGGTGGCAGCGGCAAGACCATCCTTAGGAAGCACACAAAGCAGACTGTCAATGGCGGCAGTGTGAATGTGGCACAGGCGGCGATGTAACAGCCATGTGTGTGCAGGGGAGGATTCGCGAGCTATGTCGACATGAGCAGAAGTGGCAGGTGCAAGGGCAAAGCAGGGTACACATAATAGGCGATCATAGTGGGTGCACTATAGCAAGATGCAACCAGAATTGCAATGAGAAACAGAGGTGATGCCGTGGCTAGAGGAGAAGTCCATGCCCTGGTCATCGAGCATCGTGAGAGAGAGAAGACTCAACTCAAGAGAGGGAACGCACAACACATCAGGCAAGAACAGTTCCCCTCCAGGCCTGACAAAGCGGACAAACCCAATGCCCTGAACATGAAGAAGTTGGCCGGAGCCAGTGCGGACAAAGCGGAAAGAGCCAACAAGACCTAGTGAGAAAAACAAGGAGCGCGATGAAGTCATGTGATGGGTGGCTCCGGAGTCAAGGATCCAATAGCCACCTGGCATAGAAATATTGGTAGGATCACAACTGACTGTGGAAACGACAGCGTGAGACAGAAGACTCTAATCACAGGCGGTGAGACAAAGAGGCAAGCGGACATAATGCCACTCCCCAATCCACAAGACATCAGTGGGAAGACATCCCTGGACGTGACCAGACGTAGAACCATGCAAGGCTCCATCAACGACACACGCAAGTGAATCAGACCTTGAACACCCACTTTGACCTCCCTGGTCACGGAGATGACGCTGGTGGACGGCGTGGGAGGACAACGTCCAGCTGTCGATCATCCTCAGGCGGGTCAGGAGTGATGACAACACCGGAGGAGGGACGACAAGATGAGTAGATGGAAGAGGCCCACGAGGGTGGAGTGAATGACCGGAAGGGGGGCATAGTAGACAAGCCCCCTTGGGAGCCATCTCGGGAGAGAAGGAGGTGGAGGTGGTGTGGCAACACTGCTGTAGGCTGCTGTATCGGTGGACATGGACGGACTACAGCCGGCGGGAGCTGTAGATGTGGTGGCACGAGAAGAGCTCTGATAGCTGCTGGAGGTGCGTGCCTAGTGCACCCTCTTAGCCGACGCAAGACATTTGTTTTCCAGCGGCGCTGAAAACTTTGGTGTAGAGTGACATGTAGCGCCATAGTTCCAGCATGTGACGGTGCTGGAGGTGGACGTGGAAGAGGAGCAGATGCTGGTCCCCTTCCCTTTGCCACAACCGGATGAATGACTCGTACCGGAGCCGCCGGCACCCTTGCCCTTACATTCACCACGACCACCCCCCTCCGACCTGACCGAGAAGAGAGGTGGCCGGTATGGAGGGCGAGGATGATGAGGTGGAGGAGGCCGAGGAAGAAGGGAGTGAGGTGGTAGCAGCTGCGACTGCCGCACGGTGGATGTATTTGCTTTGCAGGGTGCTCCACCAGTCGGTAATGCGCTGGGCAGTAAACCCAGAGGGTACCAATGCCAGATGGGACGTCACTGGGGACCGGCTCGGATGCAAGACGCTTGAGCTCAGAGGCTTTCACCTCCCTAAAGATGTCGGACGGTTCAAAGATGGGGCCATTGACGATGGAGAGAACTGCAGGGAGCTTTCCGAGGGCTGCCTTACCAAGGTCACGCAGCAGGCGGAGACTACGGGCCCACCAGGCATCCACAGTCTCATGAGCACACATAGATAGCGTGTTGAACTGTATAGTGTGGACACTCTAGGTAGCATGGCCTATGATAGTGGTGTGCCACTTAATGAGAGCGTGAGCACCAATAGGATCAGCAGGCGTGAGGCATGCGGTGTCAGCATTGTAGGATTCGATCTCATCAGTGAGATCATCGGGTCCAACACAAACGAGAGTGCGTACAGCACGTGCAGACTCTGTATCGGTTCGGAGAAAAGGGGGGGTTGCTTAGGGATTAGGCTCTTGGTAGAATTCCCAGAGCTGTTCACCTTGTGCCCATGCACTGAAGCGAACTTCCCAAGAAGAGAAGGTGAGGTTAGAGGTAAATGAGGCGGTGCTGAGTCAAAGTCAGGTGTGCGATGCGAGAGGTCCGCGAGTGCTTTGGCGGCAGTTACGCCTGCAGCAGAAGCAACGGTGAGAGGGTCAGAAGTGAGAGAGCCAGAGGCATTGGATGTGGAAGCGGATGAAGTGGAGAAAGCAGCAGCAATTCCAGTAGTAGTAGAAGCGGAGGGCACAGAGTGCAGTGAAGGCTATAGGTGGTTGAGGACCAGGTATGCTATGTGGTCATCCTGTTCAGAGAATATTTTTTCTTCTGCATTGTGTTGTGCTGTGGGAGTTGCTTGGAGAGCAGCACGCTCTCGCTGCAACTCTTCCTGTAGTCCGGTGTACTAATCATCACCAACAGGCATGATGAGCAGGTGAAGAATCTGTTAAGGAATTTTTTGGCAGAATTTCCTTTGCCCCAGTGGGCGTGGGAATGCATGGTGGGTGTGGGGCTGTAGGTTGTGCTGCAAGGCAACGAACCTGAATGCATAAACACGGACACAAAGCGAGAGAAAGGGAGGGAGGGGGCAAGGAGGCAAGCGTGTTAAGCTCACCATTACTAGCGGCGCAAGGCAAACAGTGGTGGAAGAGCAGCTGCTGCTGAGGCTGTAATGACTCCAAAAAAAGAAGATGTGGAGACAATATGACAGGTGACCCCAATCAGATCTGCACCAGTGAGAGTGGACATGCCCGCGACAGTGGTGACATGGATGCAAACATGCTGGCCAATTTTCGATGACGAGGCTGAAGATGACACCTGAGTCGTAGAGGAATGAGAGGGCACGGGCTGTTGCAGCTGTTGCTACTGCTACTGAGTCTGCGGCAGCGGTAACTTTTGTAACAATGTTGACGGTGGCTGCTGCAAGAGTTCCTTGATCGAATGTAGCAGCTGTGCAAGTGTCAATGGCCTTACCAATAGCAGTGCTGGTAGGGGCACCTGCAGCATGTGCTGTGGTAGGAAAAGTAGAGTAGAAAATAGCACTGGAGACAAGTGCAACTTCCAAAACAGACAATACGTTGGACGATGTAGAGGAGGCAGCCGCAGAACCCGAGGCTGCTGGAGATGGAGCACGGCGAGTGGAAGGTCTCAGAGGTGCTGCTGTTGCTGTTCCCCCCCCCTCCACCAGTGGCAACATGCCGACTCTGCCGACGCGTCCTACGGGCAATGGGAGGACTTACAGATGATTGAGGAGGACGTTAATCTCGTGTCGGTTCCATGACCAGCGCGTTCTGTACGGTTGGTGAGTCATCAGAGGCGGACTGGCAGCGGTAGGCATACTCAGCTGCGTCTGCATGAGTGTAGTAAGCTACGGGGTCATAGTCCTCTCCGGGGTAGTACCCTGGACTCTCATGACGGCGGCAGGACCACACCTCGTGCTCCGCCCGCTCCTCGTAGTATGCAACCTCATCTTCGATGTGATAACGCTCACGTGCAAGCCATCAGAGAGGTAGGGATCAGCTCCGTCACCAGCTGAGAAGCCATGGTGGTGCCATCGGCCGCAAATGCGCCTACTGCTATTGCTGCTAGGATGTCGAACCACCGATCAAGCCGAAGCAGGAATACCTCAGGCCGAGTGAGGCAAGGCAGTGGGGCTGCGGAGCTGTGAAACTACAGAGCTTCAAAGTCGTTGAGAATGCGGAGCACCAGAGCTGTGGGACAGGGAAGCTGTGGGACAACAGAGTTTTGGAGCAGAAGATTCGTGGAGTTATAGAGCTGAGAGGGTGTGGAGCAGCAGGACTGCAGAGCTGTGGGACAGTATCCTCGAGACTGCGAAGCTGTGGGGTTGCGCAGTGTCGGTGCCACGGATTACGGAGAATGCAGAGTACCAGAGCTGCAGGGCACCAAGGCTCCGGGACAGCCGGGTGTGAAGCAGCCAAACTGGAGATTTTCCATGCAGGATAGTGCGGACACAGAATGCGGAGCTATAGATCAGTAGAGCTGAGGAGTTGTGTGGCAGCAGAACTGTAGGGCAACAGAGCTACGAGACAGCCGGATGCGAAGCAGCCAAACTGGAGAGCTATAGTGCAGCAAAGCGACGAGGCAGTATTTCTGGGACTGCGGAGCTTTAAAGCTGGGGAGCTGCGGAGTTATAGAGAAACAGAGCTGCGAACTGAGAAAAATGAACAGCAGTAGGGCTGTAGTACTGCGGAAGTGCAGTGAGCGGAGACCAGAATGTCTCGGCTCATGTGATACGGAGCTGTGGCGTTGTGATGCAAACGCATGGATGACATCGCAGCCGCGAGAATGCCACCGTGAATGTGGCTTACACCGCACCACGCGAGGCCCCGGATCATGGGAGAGGAGGGCGTTGTGACTTTTGGCTTAAGCCACCTAGCATGCATGGGAACATCATAAATCCATGGCGTCGTAGACGACAAGGAGGAAGAATCCTTGTGTAAAGTTTAGAGAGAGTAAAAAATGACTAATGAGGGAGTCACAAGCTAGCGAGGTCATAGGAACTGGTCGACCAGGCCATCCACGCGAGTGGCTCGACATGGGACCCGAACGCCACCCCGGGTTCGAACCGAGCCGGTTGGCAAATGCCGCCGTGGTCATCTCACACTTTGGTATGTTGTATGCATCACGGCATATGGTGACCCTTCAGCTCATGTCCATCCACGTGCAGGACCCTGACACGACTGCGGCTACAGAAGACTGGGGGAGCACGTGTCTCTACTTTTTCAGACTCGCTGTGAGATTGGGTATAAGGATGCAACCTACTGTTCCGTAGAACTCTTTGCCGTGGTCGCTCTGGTTCAGATGACCTGGCATTCTGACATGTTTGCAGGGAGTTATGGCCTAAAACGTGATTTCCGCCACGTTTTGGTTTGCTTAAATATTCGCGCCTACACGTGCTGTGTGCGTATGTGTGACTGCCCTGGTGCAATACTTGTGCTTTGTAGGGCTCATTTCTCTCTCATTTTGAATATTTTGCAGTTCAGACGCGCTGATGTGTTCCGCTATCCAGACCCTTTCAGTTGGTTTCTGACTAGCAAGACTCCGTGCATCTTAACATGGTGTCAGAGCGGCGAGGGACCCCTCAGTAGCTGCGCAGCAGAGACACAGGTACAACAGCAGCCGTGAGATTCAACGCCGCCGCTGTCATTTCTGACACGCTTCCGCACCCTTGGCAAACTGCACCACCGCAGGAGCAGCAGCAGCAGCAGTAGCAGCTTCAGCAGCAACAGCCGCAATGGCAAGAGGTTCCCCTGTGTTGCCTGTGAAGCTTTGTGGAAGCCAGAAGCAGGTCGCGTCCGCCGCCTACCTACATTTGAGAGAGTAGAAAGGCCTCAATCTGCCGCCGTTTCTTGCAAGTGAGTACTCGTTTGAAAGCTCTCCCCGCTTTCTAACGCCACCAGTCACACTTCGTTTGGTGATCTTTAGCCTCCGCAAGCCTACATGCATGCAGATCTGGCCAATTTGTCGAATTCGGGATGGAAAGAAAATAGTATTTTTTTGCACTTTTCTCAGTTTGTTGAGCCTGAAACCACCACCATTGAACTCGCCATGTCTGCACGCATCATTGCTGCAACTTTCACCCCATTCGGACAACCTTTCTGCTGGCGTCATCATAATGACATCATCATTTGCACTTAGCCAAATTTTTGGCTGAACCACCATATCTTCTGTGCTTCTCAATTCCTCGAAAACTCGAGACAGATTTTCATTTGGAAAATTTCTGTCCGCCCACTCATAGTAGGGAGTGACATCCCTCCTTGCCATTTCACCAACCGCAGCAGCAGCGGTGGCAGCACCGGCACCTCCGGCCACCTCACCCTCCTCTTGGGTTTCTTCTTGGACACCCCTGTATCCTCTGGCTGGGCTCCCCTCCTTGGTCCTGGTGTGGGTTTGGGGGTTGGCACAGGTCAGCGGCATTGCTGATCGACAAAGGCGCCCCCTTATACTTTTTCCACGCCTAGTGGGGCAAGGGAAACTCTGCCAAAATTTATTTAGGCAGAGCGGCAGGTAGCAGCCGTGCCGAGAGCGGCCAACAGCAGCGCCAACGCCGGCACGGACGCTAGGGGAGGCAATGCTGGGGTGATTGATGATGGGTCGTTGCCCAACTGGGACCCGCATCCTCCCAGCCCTGCCACCCTGGCCCGCACCGTGCGCACACTGCAGGAGTAGCACGAGGAGAGCCAGATGAAGCTGACGAAGCAGGTGACCGACCTGCAGAACCTCCTTCGCGTCTTCAGCAGCTTCGACCAGTTGCCGTTGCGCGAGATGGGGAGCGACGGGACGCTTCTCCCCTGGGCAACCATGCACTTCATAGAGGTCTCTGGCATGGATGCAGCAAACTTCGCTCACTCTAGCATCGCCTCAGCAGCCGTTGCAGCTGCCTCACCATCAGACCCCTCCTCTCCCTCGCCGCATGTTGCTACAGCGGTGCCAACTCAGGGGAAGAAGGGCCGCAATGTGATTGTAGGTGGCAAATGCAGTAGTGGCTCCAGCGGCAGCGGGAGCGGCACCAGTATCAGCCATAACAACAGTAGTGGCAGTAGCAACATCAGCAACGGCAGCAGCAACAGTGTCTCTTGTGGCAGTGGGAGCCGGCGGCTCTTGTGCTACAACTGCGGCGGAGACCATCGTTACCCGGAATGTACACGCCTGGCCAGCCGCCCGCTGGACTGGGCCAAAATCACGCATGGGCTGCAGTAGGCACATGAGGCGCACATGCGGCAGTCGTCAGGTGCCACCGCCCGGTCGGCAGTGACAATCGCCGGCACCCCAGCGACACCCACAGCATCAACGACTCCCCCGAACGACTCACGCCACCAGACGATCGCTGAGTGCGACAGGACAATCGCGGAGCTTCACCAGCTCCTCGCGCTGCAGTCATCTTAGGGATGTGCGAGCGTGTTGACTGAGCTGGGGGTCCTACTACTTGTCGGCTGTCTGTCGTGGTGCTTGATGATGCATGTGGCGGGACACATGTGCAGTCATATTCATGTGCTGTTCCAGATGACCTATCGTGGTTGCATGCATCTCACATGTGCATAGCACCCCGCCTTGCAGCGCTGTCCGCTGAGCGTCCTACGTCAGCACCCTGTTCTGTCACTCAGCGTCATGTTGTCCCATGTGCGCGTGTGACTTATGCCACCTGGGTCATTGACTCTGGTGCCACCCACCACATGACCTGTCGGCATGCCGCTTTCCTCATCTAGCATCCCATTGGCTCTGTTCATTCCGTTTGCACCACAGCTGGCCACGAGGTCCCTGTACAGGGTGTCGGCGTAATTCAGTTCCACGGGCCAGCTGGTCCCCTGGACATCTTCGACGTCCTGTATGTCCCTGATCTTGAACTCAGCTTGCTATCTATTCGTGCTTGCACAAGGATGGGCCTCGGTGTCACGCACACAAATGCCGATGCTCGCATCTTTGTTCGCGACACCGAGGAGACCGTTCTCTGCGGCACGGTCGTCAATGACATGTACCAGGTCTCCAGGTCGCCTGAGTCCATTCCCCCTTCTTCTCCCGCTCAACATGCCCGCGTCTTTGTCACTGGTACTGTCTCCCAAGCATCACCGCCTCCTGCACCGGCGCCTCTGTCATGTTCATCTCGGTGCTGTCAACTGGCTGATTCGCACCCAGCCTGCCCTCAGACTTGATGCGGCGACCTTCGAAGCGTCACCCAAGACCAACTATCTATCTTGCGCTGAAGGCCAAATGCACTGATCCTCCTACCCCTAGTCAGACTCCCGGGCGCTGCGGCCCCTGGAGCCCATCAACTCGGACCTCATGGGCCCAATTCCCCTCGAGTTCCAAGAGGACCGTGGCCGCTATGTGCTGATGCTCATTGATGACTTCACGTGCATGAGTTGGGTCTAAAGTCTGCATCAGAAGAGCGACACTGCCGTCGCTATCTGTGTCTGGCTGGTGAAAGTGGAACGCCAGTCTCGCCAACCTCTCCAGACCTTGCGCTCTGACTGCGGTTGGGAGGACCTTGGGGAACTGCAGCGCTACTTCACCGAGCACGGGGTCTTCCACAACCTCTCTGCTCCCGCTGCCCTCCAAAAGGTTGGGGTATTGGAGCCCTGGAACCGCACCATGGAGGATGTGGTCCCCTCTATGTCCGCTGAAAATGACATGTCTGAGGCCTTCACCTTTCAGAACATGGCGTACATGACGTAGGTGTGGAACCGGATCCCACACAGCCCCGTCCTGGACAACTGTACACCGTACGAGCTATGGTACGGCCACCGCGCCAACCTGCGACTGGCCCGTGTCTAGGGCTCCCTTGCCTGTGTCTGGTTCACCCCGGAACAGCAAGGGAGCAAGTTGTCTCTGTGAAGCCGTGCTTGTGTCTTCGTCTGTGTGGCCCTGTAGTCTAAACCTTGGTGGCTCAGGGTCCCTGAGCGGCGGTGCATTGTGGAGTCCCGGGATGCTGTCTTCTTTGAGCATCTCATGTTCCGCGACATTTCGCGCATCCATGGGCTGCACTCCGCTCATGCCCTGGGTTGAGTTGGGTCTCATCGTGAGGGGGTGACTGTCACGGTTGGCCTAGTGTCCTCGGCCAGTGTTGTCACTACGTCACCGGCACCCCTCTCGGCGCCCCTAGGGGTTGTGCTTGATAGCGCCACCGGCCCTGCTCCATCTAGTGCTCTCACCCCCTCGCCGGCATCTACGTCGGAGTCTGAGTCTGCTCCTTCCCACGAGCCTACGCTTGTGTCTAAGCCTGAGCCTATTTCGGAGCCTGAGCCTGTGTCAGCATCTACGCCTGTGTCTGACCCACCCCCAACCGCCGAGCTGCACAGCCTGCGCCATCCTCTACTGTCGTGCCTGACGTGGAGTTTGAGCCTGAGCCTGTCTCTTCTCATCCATACACACGGGCACCTGGCGGGCGCCTGCGCCCTCGACCGGCTCACACGGCAGACATCGGTGACACACGCAGGCCCCTCCACCCTTGCCTTGCACGCAGTGTTTTCAGCTGTGACCAAAGCATGAAGGCCCTTGGCCCGAGCGCCCGAGGCCTCCTTGAGGTCCACCCTGGATGTGACAGTGGTATGGTATTGCTTGCCCACGAGTGAGCCCTTGCTCGTGACGCTGCTGAGTCCATGGTCACCACAGGCACGCCCTCTGTAGCGTATGCCATGGCCACTCGAAGTGCGGACCTGAGGTCTCCAGACCACAATACGTTGTTTGAGGCACTGGCAACACCTGATGCCAAGCTATGGCGTGCTGCATTCCAGGCTTAGCTCAACGCCATCCAGGAGCACGGCGTCTTTGAGTTAGTGGACTTGCTGGAGAACCACAAGGCCGTCAAGGCCAAGTGGGTTCTGCGCAAGAAGCGCAAGCCAGATGGTTCTCTGGAGCAAAGCCAGTCTGACGGCAAAGGGGTTCTCTCAGGTCACTGGTGTTGACTACACCGAGACCTTTGCCCCCGTTGGCCGGATGACAATGGCTCTTACCCTACTGAGCCAGGTGGCCCAGCATGATTGGGAGCTCCATGGGATGGACGTCAACAACGCGTTTATGAACGGCGCCCTTGAGGAGGAAATCTACATGGTCCAGTCTCCCGGCTTCGAGGATAGCACCGATCGTGTGTACCGCTTGCGGAAGGTCCTCTATGGCCTGAAACGGTCACCGCACTCTTGGAACAAGGAGATCACCAGCACGTTGAGATGCGCTGGGTATGTCCATAATGACGTTGACCCATCCCTATTTCTCTCTCAGTCCCCAGCACCTGTCGCTTCAGCTTCGCCTACATGTTTAGGTCATCGAAGTGGAGGCACTGGGGAAAGTGATCAGGAGATCGGCAAAGCGGTCAGTGAGCGTCTGAACATACGTTGCCTGATGTACCCGCATGAGGCCGTGCGCGAGATCATGCTCAATCTCCATGCCAAGAAACACCTACGCCGGCCCGAGACCCTTCATCTTGTAGGTCGCCTTCTGCAACTCCTTCACCTGCTCGACTGTGGCAAAGTCGGGAGGCGCAATGAGTAGGTTGTCCATGTAGACGAGGATTGCAGCAAGGGGAGTTCTCAGAGGATTGATGAAGAGTGCTGGGTCTGTAGTGCTCCGGAGAAATCCACCCTTCATAAGGGTACGGCTGATCTCGATGTTCCAGTACCAAGGAGACTGCTTGTGGCAAAAGGGTACAGGGCCTTCCGCAGTCGCCAGACTCGGCCCGTCCCACCTCAAAGACAGGGGGATGGGTCATGAAGAGCTCCTCACCATCGAGAGTACCGTAAAGAAAGACGTTGCTCACGTCCATCTGGTGGAGGTTCCAACCATGCTGTGCGGCTAGGCTGAAAAGCGCCCGGCTGGTGGTGAAACGGCCAACCGGGGCAAAGACCTGGTCGTAGTCAACTCCAGCAACCTGGGATAAGCCCTTGGCGGTGAGCCGGGCCTTGTACTTGTCCAGGGTGCCATCTGGATTCCACTTTTGGCGAAACATCCACTTTGCCCCTATTGCCTTGTGGCTAGAGGGGAGTTCCATGAGCTCGAACACTGCGTGCTCGTTGATAGCAGTGAGCTCCTCCTAACATGCAACCTCCCATTGGTCTACGTTAGGAGCGACACGGGCCTCACGTAGGCTCCGTGGGTCGGGTGCCAGTGGGGAAGGCCATGCCATCAGCACATGGGCAGCACAAAGTCCTGTAGGAGCTCGGGCCTGGGTGGCGGAGAGCGCACGGCGATGCTCCTGGGAGATGAGAGCATAGCCAAGAGCTGAGCCTGGGTGAACATCAAGCAACGAGGCCAAGGGCCGTCAAGCCAAGGACCTTGATGTCGGGCTCACCGCTCACAACAGTGTAAGGAAATGAAGGTGTGTCAACGGGTGTGTTGGAGGCTGGCCGGGGAGCTCTGGTGCTTGGACCCGAGGGCGGTGCCGGCTTACGGGGCCGGAGAAAGCCATTAGGAGCGCATGTGTAGACTTGGTGCACCGGGCTGCCAGTGACAGAAGAGGGAGCCCGGCGAGGACAAGGTAGCAAGGTGGGGGTAGGCGCCCCGTCCGATGTCGGGGAACCGCTAGACACGGGCGGATCCACGTGATTGGGTGCATCAGAGGCCGAAAGTGGGCCAGCCAAGAGGTCAGGCTGGGCAAAGGACTTAGCGGAGGACTCCGTCTCCGACGGGTGCGTGGCATCGTCGGCAGGGGAACTGGGTTGCAACGTGGATGACGAGGGAGGAGCATCCGGGCCATCCGCTATCGGGAGTGTGGATGAAAGCGGGACAACCTGTGCCTCTGGAGCTAGAGCGGCGGCGCGACAGGTATCTCCCCCAGGAGACGACAGCAATGAAAGCGGAGGGGAGAGAAATTGGACACGAGGGAGGTCGCAAAGGAATAGGTCCTCAAACAACAGGGCATCGCAGGACTAAACAACATGATGTCGGACCGGGTCCCAGAAGTGCCACGCCTTGGACTGACGTGAGACACCGACAAAGGTACAGAGACGGCCGCGAGGGACAAGCTTGCCATCCTGCTGTTCCTCGGTGAGCGATATACTGGCGACGCACCCCCAGACACGAGCAGGCCGAAGATCGGCGCACAGACCGCACCATAATATGTATGGCGTGGCTTGGCGGGGAAGGGGACCATGTGGAACGTGGTTCCACACCCACGTCATGTAGGACATGGCCTCAAAGAAGAAGCTCTCCGACAAACCGGATTCGACATGCATGGTGCAGATAGCATCGGCCATGGTGCGGTTCAAGCGGTCTGAGACAATATTCTGATGTGGTGTCCGAGGGGAGGACGTCTCATGACGGACCCCATGACTGGCGAGGTAAGAAGTAGTGTCTCCCATGTACTCGCCGCCACAGTCAGACCGAAAATGGCGGAGGGTGTGACCGCACTCACGCTCAGCCGTGAGGTGCTAGGCACGGGTGGTGGAGGCCATGTCGCTCTTCCGGCGGAGGCAAGTTACTTAGCGATAGCGGGGGTAGTCATCCGTGAGGGTCAACACATACTGGCCACCCTTGACATTGGATGCAACCGGGAGAGGGCCCAGGAGGTCCGAGTGGACAAGCTCTAGTGGGTGAGTGGCACAAGAACAGGATGCAGGTTATGAGGCTCGGTGCATCTTGCCCTCGGCTCACTCCATGCACTCAGTGCAGCAAGGCCACTGGAATGTGGAGGGATCAAGTCCGAGCGCGGGCTGGGTGCGGAGCATGCAATCGACGGCATTGGAGTGTAAGTGGCAAAAGTGTCGGTGAAGGAGGTGCACATGCTAGGGGGGAAGAACACTAGTGACAAACACATGTGCAGTGTCGGACGAGGGAAGGGGCATGGATGAAAGAACTCGAGTGACGTGCCAGAGGTTGTCATGACAAACACCACGGAACATGACCTGACTGGACGCGCGAAGGGAGACAATGCCATTGCCACAGGAGTGACGGGCGTCCATGCTCATGAGGTCGAGAGCAGTGACAGAAAGGAGGCTGAGTTCCAAACCCAGCACATACAGCACATCAGTCACGAAGATGTCACCAGAAGGACTGAAAAAATAAACGACACCAATACCACGGACTAGCAAGATCTGCCCAGACCCCGTCCAAACACTGTGAGCATTCCTTACGGGACCAAGCATGCTGAATGCCTGGCAAAAGGACGTCATGTGATGCGAGGTCTCGGAGTCAATGATCCGGGTGCCATTAGGGTCACGGACCGAGGCTGTGACGTTACAGCGAGCGACAAAACAAGACGCAAAAAGGGAGACAGAGGTCGCAAGCTGAGCAGACGGGACAGAGGCGAAACGATCATGCCAGTCATCCAACCAAGCGATATCATCCAAAGCCGGCCCCGAAGGGCAACAGGCGGCTTCTCCGAGGTCTCCTCAGAGGTCGGTCTCTGTCTAGCAATGGGAGACCTCTCGACTAGCAGTCACACAACTCATACTTCCCTGGGGAGGAGGCGTGATGCCAAGCTGCGTGGTGATGAAGCTCTGCAGCTGGCGGATCCGAGCGGCAGAGTCAACGGGCACCACGGACTGCAGTGTCACAGCTCCGGACGGGGGATACGAGCTCCACTAGGACGGAGGCTGTGGGTAGTACACCGGCTGCCCCGAAGCATAGCGTTGCTGCTACAGCGGTACTGCATACAGCTGTGGCTGCGGTGGGACATACTATTGTTTCGGTTGTGGATGGAGAAGGGACAGCGGAAGCTATGGTCGAGGCTGAGGAGCCGGCTGCAGGGTGGACTAGGTGGTGGCCAGAGTACTTCTAGTGGAGAAGGGAGGGCATGTGATAGCAGCGAAGATGCCAAGGCGGCGCTCATGCTGATGGCGCAAGGCTGCAACAATGCGGGCCTCGTCAGTAGGAATGGGGCACGTGTACCGCCTGTGTCCTGTCTGGCCACAGTTGTGGCACATGGGGATAGTGCCACAGGATGAAGACTGCTACCCCTTGCCCTTGCCCTTCTCGTCCTTCTTTTCTTTGCCCTTGGCACTGCTGGAGGTGGAAGTGCCGTGGGGAGGGGTGGAGCAGCCGTTGGAGGTGGCAGCTACGGTCACAGAAGAGCCACCGCACTGAAGCTCTATGTCCCTGTGTGCTTCCTCCACACTGAGGAAGAGGTCGTAGGTCGAGGTCATCAAAGTGCCCTGGGCCGCCAGCGCCTCGATGATGGGTAGGCCGTAGGGGACGAAGATGTCCACAAACTCAGGAGTGGTACCATTCTTCATGGTGAGGAGGACATCAAGCGGGGGAGGTGCGGCTGTCTTGAGGCGGTGCAGGATGTCCTGTGCACGGTGCCAGTAGGTGGTGAAGGACTCGGACTCCCTCATGTGAAGGGAGCTGAAATCCTTTAGGAGGCGGCTGACAGCTGCCTGGCCGGAGGCACGATATGGCCGCGTCAGCGTGTCACAAGCCCATCCGGGGTCAGCGCTGGTGTCGTCAGTGGCGTCACCGAGAAACGGCTCAAGGGAGGTACGATCAGCATTGGGTGCGGCAAGTATGAGTGTGCGGACGGCGCGGCCCGCCTCAAGCGCCTGCTCCGGGACGGCGTCATCATGTGGAAGGTTGTAGTACGGCCACAGGCCCTCCCCTTGTGCCATGATGCGGTAGAGCAGTTCCCAAGACGGGAACTGCTCATCTCCGACGAGGGTAGGAGGGGACACGAAGTCCTTGCGCCGAGAGGGGCCAGCCGTTACAGTGCCTAGTACGCTAGTAACTTTCTGATGTTGTTGCTACACCTGCTGCTGCGCTTCTGTCTACGATGCCGCAGTCTGAGCAAGACCAGGCTGTCCGGGGAGGATATTCTAGCTGGTGCTGGTTGCGGCTAACATCTGGCGCAACAGATCAAGCGGATCTGCAGCGGGCGGGTGTGCAGAGCTATTTTGTGTACCGGCGGCACTTTCCTGGCTGGGAATTGTCGCTGCTGCTACTGCCGTTGCCGCTACTGCTGTTGCTGCTGCCGTTGCTGCTACTGCTCTGGTTGCTGCTGCCGCTCTTTCTGCTGTCCCAACTGTTACTGCCGTCCCACATCGAGTTGGTGCGCAGTCTCCACTCAGTTAAGAGCTGGATGTTGAAAGTGGTCCGATCGACAATGTGACTGCGATTCTCACTGATTTGGGATAGTTGCAAAAATTGACCTCCAGTCCAGGAATTTGACTAAGAGCTGAAAATTTAAATTTTAAAATTTTAGCACATAAAAATCAAGGTTGTCCAAATCAAGCACAATTTGGACCACAGGTGCGCCTGACTGTGCTGAATGCAGTTGTGGAAGTCTTGGCTTGAAAAAAGTGTAAAAAAGTACCAAAACAACCTGTTTTTGTGCTCAGCTCGAAATGTTTAAAAAAATTGGATCTACGACACGGGACAATTAATGTTGCAGGCTACAGACCACCAAACAAGCCAAGTATGGTGACTATGGAAATCTTGTGACCTAAGCTTTCCAACGAGGTTATGCGCACAATTTTTTATGTCCGTTTGAGTCCGGTGCAGTCCGGCGTATGGGACGTGGGTGGCTGATGTGATTTGCGTCTGAGAAGATGCAAGGAAGCTTCCTAGCAACACTTCCGTTGACCAGGCGTCAGTGCCTGATCAGACGGTGACGACAGTCACAAGTTGTGCACGCAACGGCAAGGGTTTGGCTAGGGGACACAAGGCAAAGTGTCTGAATGCTTCAATAGCATTTGCAGAGAGAGATGACAAATGACAGGTCCATGGCATAAGTACCTGCCACGGCGCACGGCGGGTGTCGCACGCGGCGGTGCAAGATCTGTCCAAAAACCGGCCCAAAACCACTGTTTTGGCCGTAACTCTGCGCACACATGTCAGAACGCTACGCCGTCTGAACCTAGACGTGCAAAAACACAAGCCGGACGCTACGACTCGTCACATGCATGCATCCCGCATTGAACGATGGACACACAATGCAAAAACATGCAAATCGGGCCCACGGCCAGTCCACCGATAAAGTCATGCGTGTTGCAGAAAAACTGCAGGAGGTCCCGGGTAGCGTCGAGAGCTCTGCAACGGTCGTCGGTCAACTCCAAGCGGGTAGTCCGCCACCGGATGATGCACCGGTACCGCCTGAGTCCGCATCAGGGATCTGCATGAGTATGGACACAGCCGAGTGGTCACAGTAAACTGTACAGGTCGACAGGAACGTCACAAATCACAACACTCCCCCATGACCCGATGGTACACATGTCCATACACGTGCAGCACTGAAACAAGTACAACAACGCGTGCAACGACGGAACGAATGGCCACCACAACACCCCACACTCAACCACTCTCAGGCAAGGGGCGAAGCCCGACAGAACGAATGGCCACCAGGAACTTTCCGCGTGCTAGTGCCTTCGTCAAGAAATCAGCACGGTGCATTTCAGTGCCAACCCAAATGACGGAGATCACGTGTCGCTCCACCAAGTCACGCACAAAGTGATGCTCTACTGCAATGTGTTTCGTGCGAGCATGGAAGACACCAGAGTTCTCCGCAATAGCAAGAGCACTCTGAATGTCGCAACGAAGCACAATGGTGGGTACTCACTGACCCAGCTCACGGAACAGACGTTGTAGCCATACCGCCTCAACAGGCCCTGAACCCAGGGCGACATACTCTGCCTTTGATGAGCTACATGCAATGCAACCCTGCTTCCCGCTGCGCCAGGACACAGCGGTACCACCAAGCAGGAACACGTAACCGGTGCGACTGCGTCCGTCTAGGCTCCAGGCCCAGTTGCTGTTAGTGTAGCCATCAAGAACCACCGAACACTGCCGGCGAAAACAGAGTCCGAGGTACGGTGTGGAGACCACGTACCGCACCACTCGCACAGCCGCATGAAGGGCTCTAGCACGTGGAGCCTGCGAAAACTGGGCAAAGAGGTTGACGGCGAATGCGATGTCCGTACGTGTGGTAGTGGCCAGGTACATCAGAGATCCGATGAGACGAAGGTAAAAGGTCACATCCATTGTCTCCCCCAGCTATGTGGGATCGTCCACCTTCAGGGCATCCTGCCCGTCGGGTGTGAGAGGTGTGGAAGCCTTGGGCACTGCGCCGAGGAGATCGCTGAAGCACTCCCCCACAACACGTGTGTATAGGGCCTGGTGCAGTAGCAGAGTTAGACGTCTGCGGTCTTGTACGATCTCCATGCCAAGAAACATCGCTGCAGGACCAAGGTCCTTCATCCTGTAGGCAGTCTGGAGGAAGACCTTGGCCTCCTTCATGGCCTCCAGTGAAGGAGACGCGATCAGAAGGTCGTCGACATAGACCAGGATGGCGGTGAACCATTCAGGCATCCGGCGGATGAAGAGAGAGGGATCTGCCTCACTCTGTACATATCCCGCACGAGTCAGGATGCCAGTGATCTCCTGGTTCCAACACCGAGGAGTCTGCTTGAGGCCGTACAAGGACTTGCGCAAGCACCAGACCTTGTTGTCGTCCTCAAAGCTAGGTGGCTGAGCCACATAGATCTCCTCATCCAGAGAGCCATGGAGGAACGCATTGTTCACATCCATCTGGTGTAGTTCCCAGTCATGCTGAGCCACTACACCGAACAGAGCTCGAGCTGAGGTCAAACGGCCAACAGGGGCAAAGGTGTCAATGTAATCGATGCCCTCAATCTGAGAGTACCCCTTGACGACCAAGCGAGCCTTGTGGCGTTCCAGTGAGCCATCTGGCTTCACTTTCTTGCGAAAGACCCACTTGACCTGAATGGCCTTCCTCCCAGGTGGAAGGTCGACTAGCTCGTAAACTCCGTGCTCACGGATGGCGTGAAGCTCATCCTCGTAGGCAGCACGCCAAGCGCCAGCATCCTGTGATGAGAGAACTTCCCTCAGTGTGCCCGGGTCAGACACCAAAGAGGGAGAGCTCTGCGTGGCAAGAGCACACGCCTCAGTGTTAGGTCTGACGACCACAAGATCGGCTGCTGCATCACAAGCGATGTGGAACTCGCGAGTGACGAGGTCATGCCCTACAGGACACGCTGCGTGTACCTCTGTGTGCTCAGTGCGGACACTCAGGCCTAGGGCCTTTGTGCCGGGGTCACCACTCGCGATGCTACGAGTGGAGCGCCTGGGTGCAGGGCCAGACGCTCGCTGAGCTCCGGAGTCCAATGGTCGAAGACGACCGCCAGGCTCACGGGAGTAACCTGGGCTCGAGGGGCGCACCTCAGGCTCAGGAACGGGCACAATCACAGCCGGGGAGTGCTCAGGCAAGGGAGCTGGTAATGTCGTGCTAGGAGAGGCGTGTGTGGGAGACACGGGACTCGGTGTG
>SZWC01000109.1:201466-235455 GCA_023375785.1 Penium margaritaceum | reverse complement strand
TCTCTCTCTCCTCTGACAATGCGTAAACCCAAAAAGGCAACTTCTCTGTCTGAAATTGAGTGGTTTGATGCGGATGATGTCAGCAAGGGAGTGGAGAAAGAAAGGAAAAAACAAAAAGACAAAAAGAAACCATGGTTCATTCCGTGTGTCCCCCTCCAAAACAGCAGTGAGGCCATCGGCGATACACCTTCGATGAAAAGGATGGGGAGCAAAGGAGCTTTCCGGGGGAGAGCCCGGTCAAGGAAGTTCATACGAAGGACAGCGGAAAACAACCGGCTCAAGGGGTTTCCCATGGCTGTTGCCATTCCTTTTGACTTGTCTGCCGACGTCCTACGCCACTCTCGTCGTCGTCGTCGTCGTCGTCGTCGTCGTCGTCGTTGTTTGCACCGCACACGACATCATTCATGCCAGTGCGTTGTCCCTCCCCATTTGGCAATCACAGGGCGGAACACAAAGGACGGTGCCACGCCATGAACAACATCCGCAGGAACACCGGCAGTTGGGAGACAGGCAGCTGCTGCCAGACCAGCCCTTTCATTCTCGGTTCACTCTTGCCACATTCCCTTTCATTCTCGGTTCACTCTTGCCACATTCCCTTTCATTCCCGCCACCACCACCACCACCACCACACAAACCGATGTCTCTCACAGAGCCCCAGAACAACCGATCGCCCACAAACATTGCCGCCACAACACCGCGACACCTCCCTCTCTCTCTCTCCCTCCTCTGCTGCCACCTCCACTCCTGCACTTTCCCACACCCCCCCCCCCCCCCCCCCTCCCCCCTTTCCCACACGCACCTGCAGGCTGATGTCGGCGCCCGCCTGCATGAGGAGCTCCACGGCTGTCGGGTCCCCCACGCGCACCGCGAGGCACAGGGGGCTCTCCTTGGCCGGCACGTCGCGCCGGTCCAGAGTGCGGCTCGCCACCTCCGCCTGAATCTCCGCCGCGATGGACTCCGCCTCGTCCGCCACCGTGCCGGCGCGGGCCGGCTGCGGCAGCGCCGCCAGCACGGCACGCAGCGCCGCGTGGTCGCGCTGCAGGACCGCAAGGTGGATGGGGCTGTGCGCATACGCTGACGTGTCGGGCGGGCAGGCGGAGGTGGAAGGTGCCTGTAGGGCTGATCCGGCCGAGGGGGCGGCGGCAGCAGCTGAGGCGGCGGCCGCCGCCGCCGGTGCTGGTGGCTCTGAGGAGCTCCGCATGTTCCTGTTGTTGCTGCCGCTGTTCCTGTTGCAGGGGCTGCTGCTCTTGCTGACGGTGCCGCTGCTGCTGCTTTCACCTGCTGCTGCTTTCACCTGCTGCTGCTTGCACTTGCTGCTGCTTACACTTGCTGCTGCTCTCACTTGCTGCTGCTTTCACCTGCTGCTGCTTTCACTTGCTGCTGCTTTCACTTGCTGCTGCTTTCACTTGCTGCTGCTTTCACTTGCTGCTGCTCTCACTTGCTGCTGTTCTCACTTGCTGCTGCTCTCACTTGCTGCTGCTCTCACTTGCTGATGTTCTCACTTGCTGCTGCTCTCACTTGCTGCTGTGACTGGTTGGTGGCTCCAGTGCTACAAGAAGATGGCGGAAGAAAGAGAACATGAGGCGTGAGGCGGAGATGGCGGCTGGAGCGGATGCTGAAAAGATGGCGAGTCAGGGTATGNGGTCGTGCTGACAGCTGCATCGCAGCCGGAGGGCACGAGCTGCCGCAGTCGGTGAAGCCGGGGGTACGCGGAGAAGAAGTGAAGGCAGGCAGGGTGCGGCGGCAAAGAGACAGAAGGAGAAATGCAGCGATATGTCGACGCAGGCGGAGGTGGGAGGCAGGCTTGGTGAGACCGGCGAGCAGATGCTGCCAATGATGCTGGAAGGGGGTCGAACTGTGGACCACGGACCCGCTTTTCAGAAAGCTGCTGCTGCTAGCAGTACTGCTGCTGCCGTTGCTGCTGACGCCGCCGCCGCCGCCGCTAACGCTCCTCCTCCTCCTCCTCCTCCACCTCCACCTCCTCCTATTCCTCCTCCTCCTCCTACTCCTCCTCCTCCTCCTCCTCCACCTCGTCCTCCTCCTCCTCCTCCTCCCCCTCCCCCTCCTGCCGCCACTGCTGGTGGTGCTGCTGCTGCTCCTGCTGGAAACGACCGACGTTGGTTCTGCTGCTGGTGGAGGTGCCAGGAAATGGCTTGCGAGGGTTGCACCCGTGGAAGGACCGACGAGCGTTTTGACAAACAGTGAAAGGATCGTTGCATCGTACGATCCGTCTGGTTGCATGGGGATCTAGGCCGTCCAACATGCGCGTCGACGACTCCAAATGCGCTTGCTGGAGAACAAGCGCTTCGCTCTCTTTCAACTACCGGAGGTGAAACAAGGGCCTGAACCGACGCCCTGTTACTGCTAGTGATTCGGACAACACTTGGCGGGTTGCGAAGTGACGAGTGGTTACGATCGATACTGCGAGCTCTCGCCCAAGTGCGCGAAACCGCCATTCCACGGCTGCATTCGGCGGTGATTGTCCAGTGATCGACCGCCGATTAACTGGCCGTCGAAACCCCAAAAGGCCTACGTGGCCTGCTTCCACAAATGTTGGACAATAATTCCGTGCATCAAAGTGAACAATAACAACGAATACTCAGAATCAAAACGCATTTTAGAATGTTTCAGTGACTTGGTAGTTCACTGAAAACAGAGCCCAATCTACGGTCCAGGAGCACCTATGCAAGAAAATAATTTTGTCTTCGATTTAAACGTGAAAAACGACCATCCGAATCGCGCTGACACATCGGATGTTTCGCTCGCGATGTCGTCCCGCAAAATCGGGACGGCCAACACTGATTACGCAGAGTCCAAACGCCGCGAAATCCGGGGGTCCTGGTTGAAATTACCGCCGATTCAAACAGGTGACCTCCAAGGCGGGGAATCGATCGAGAATCATGATTCATTGATACATCGAGCGGGAAACGGTTGAAAACCTAGAATCAGTAGCAGTAACATGGCGTCGGTTCCGAGCTCAAAACTGCACTTTTGAGATCGGAACGTGCAACACAACCAACGTACATTACGTGTTCCGTGTGCAGATCGAGGTAGCACATACTTCCGTACAAACAGTGTGAGGCAGCCTGCCGGCGAGCAAACGGCAAGCCGTGTAAAACGACAAAATGGAGGGGAACGCCTTCATGCATCAGCAATCGCTGCAGAGCTGGACGATGGTTTCAATACGGAGTCGATCTAAACGGTGAACTTATCCTGGTGCGGCTGGTAATCCTGGAATCTGAAATTATTCAAGGCTTCATACCCTCTATTTTCCCTCGGACTATTAGTAGCAGAGCTGCTATGTGATCACTGGGGCCACGCTACCGCGGGAACCCAGGAAGGACCGGGAAAAAAAAACCCCACAACCCAGAGGACTATTTGAGTTACCCAAACCCATATGACACCTCGGTGGGTAATGAGCGTCCGCATTACGTAGGGGCCCGCTACCACGGGCCCCTGCATAGATGGGCAAAAACCTGAAATCCCAGCCCAACCGGACGCCTGGTCGTTCGGTTAGTATGGGTAAATCTATGTTATTCGTAAGTTGTGTGTTATATCAAAGTCCATATTGTCTTTTTTGGAGGAGACTAGAAATCCCCAAACTGTACCCTCCTATCAATCATCGGCGTTGCTAGTCAAAATAATGGTGCAAGTAGTCAAGTCCATAATGATTTCACCCGATCACGGGCGTCCAACCATGAATTTTCGCTCATTCTTGGTGACAATAGAGATTTTTAGCCATTTTTTCCAACCATTTGGTGTGTTTTTGGAGCCCTCTCCGATCCTGAAACAAGGGGAGCAAGAAGCTTATCCAGTGAAATTAATGTGGAAGGTCAAGCCATGTGATCTGGAAAATGTATGGCTAAAAATATGCAAATAACAACTATTGGCCATCGTAAGAGTTGGTCATTGAGAAGGCCCAACAATGCATTCTAGAAATAAGCATCGGCACAACCGTGAGCGTGGCTAGTAAATGTTAAAATGATATTTCAGTAATAATTTTTGTGGTACAAATGGATTACCAAAATCCGCCATAAGTTCATATCTATTACAATCGTATGCACTTCTCTTTTTGTTGTCTTTTGTAATCTTATGGATTACAATTCCATGTATAGATGGGACATTGATGGCATGCCTAACAAACCAACCGTGTGCATTCTTTAAGTACCATAACTGTATCCAACAAACTGGTAGATAAGTCTGTCCATGTCATTATGGAATGAATTGAGGCATGCACATGTCCATCATAAGCACATGTTGTAGCATCTAAACTCCAAAACGTATCCAAAGAAATCTTAAAAATCAATCTATGATGACATAGCATGAAGGAAATTAGGTTCATTCCATTCGATCTCAACCTCAATGGACTCCCACACCCTCGTACAACACTCACACACGGACCGAAACACTATCACCAGTGGCAAGCATAGGGTCCTTGACCACAATAAATCTGAGATTTGGAGTCAAATATTGCATTCCAATCGCGTTTACATGGAAGACTATTCACATAGAATATATAGAGTTTTCAAATTCTATATATTAAAGTCAACGTACCAACTATGGGTCACAACAAGAGGAGTTTGGTGAGTTCTTACGTTTCTAAGATCCATTATTGGCATTGCATTTCTTGGGAAATAGGCACACCGCATACCCCTATCAACGTGATTACTGTCGATCCAGCATAAAGGTTGGTGAAACCTCAACCACTGGCATTAGACAATGTTAAGACATAAGTGGTTCCTCGCTAACCCTCCAACTTCGCAAGTCGCAATTAGTTCAACTCCCACTCGCTACTCATGAAAGTGAGGTGGCCTCTAGTGAATATTTAGTTAGATTTATTATTTTTGTGGGGAAATGGTCAAACATGAACTTTTGACTCTTGCATATATCACACTTGCAAGTTTCATACGCTTAGTAAACCTTAAGTAGAAATCCTTGATGTTATCTAAAATCTAAAGTAAGATGGAGACCAAATAATGTATACAAAAGTTCAACCATGATGGCGCTCATTGAGACATCTTAACTCATCCACTCAAATTCATCTTTCAAACCATTCTTGAAAGGGTGACCATTAGTTGATGTCTCACTAACTTTTGAGGTCTCAATGTTGGGCCCCATGCAGTGAAGGTGTGAAGTTGATAACAATGCCAAAAACATTTCACCTTACTAATGTATATTTGTGATTTGAATTTTTCCATGCAAATGATGTTGTTTCTTTCTCAAATCATTAAGGTCCATAATCATTACTTTAAGTTTGATGTGGGACTAAAACTCTACATCAAAACATCCATCTTTCTCTAACATATGAGTAGCTAATATATCCGTGTACACATCAACATATTGCTGATATATCTATGATTTGAATAGAAAAGTTAGTATAACCCAACGTTAAAAGGACATAACAATATCTCCGATCTGATGGCCATGCCCAATCGATGAAATGAGTAACCGATCAAGCAATGCAAGGGGTGATGTGTCATCCTCGCCGTTGCAAGAATCGCAATCGAGAGATAAACCTTTCTTAAAACTAGCAGACCCCCATCTATGGTTTAATGGTTTTCAATGTGTGTGCGGGCAAAGCCCGTACAAACATAAACCCCTACATCCGCAAATAAGTGTTTGCAAGTAAAAGGGGGCTAACCACTCGATTGCCACTGAGTAAAAACGCCGTTTCCAAACATATGAAGAGTACAACCCAACTCAATCCATGTAAAAAGCTTCCAAACCTTAAAAAATGCATTTTTGGTTTGAGGGTTTTATTTCTGTGAGAGCTCATTCTAGACCCCACACTAGTGGGGCACAACAAGTTCCCTCTCAAAGCATGGATGTGTTTCGGACATTCACACACATTCAAACCTTTTGCAAACCCTTTTGTGCAAAAGTCAAAAACCCCTTGATAAACAAGTTTGTGAATTTATTTGTTGTTTTTTGGCATCAAAATGCTTATTATAAATGCCATGTGGCGTCAACATAGCGAGTGGTTTTGGATATAGCAAGTCTTTTATCCTTACAAGATGAAGGCATAATCAAATCGTAAAAATATATAGAATTTGGATATGGTATTGTCAATGTGCAAAATGTAGACATATTGTTTGTATTGACAATTGTGTGGATATATGGCCACTCCCTCGTTTCTTGAGCTTGGTGTTTTTTTAATTTTCTACAGGATGTTCTCTACAATATCTATGCGTGTTTTGCTCATGCCTTGTTTTTCAAGATTCATTATTACTTTCACAACTGAAAAGCTAACTAGACATGCAAGTTAAACTAGGAATTTTAATAGGTGCTGATTATTGCGCCTATTTTTTCTGGTCAAGCTGGCATAGTTTGTTTTGGAATCGGAGAAGCCTGCAGGAGTTGGAATTTTCGGTAAAAAAATTCTCGAGTTCAACAGCGGAGATTTTCTCCGCTTCTATAGGCCAGATTTAATTTTAGCATCTAGGTCCATGGGGGGAATGGACCCTAGAGCTATAAAATACTGTGTGCTTCATGCACAGTAGGGTTGTGCATGCCTGCTGACCCGGACTAGTTAGCAGCTATGAAGTGTGACTATGCACTACTCGGTCCTGTGCTAGGTCCAGTCAGGGTGGGATTCCACCTAACTGGGCAATGTGGACCGTCGTACATTGGTTGCTTCATGAGAACCACTTAGCAATCGTATGCAAGGCCTATAATCCGGAGCGCTCTACATTAATTCATGCATGCACCACACAACACTACATCACAACATGTATACAAGAGTCATCAGTCACATGCAAAGCCAGAAGCCTAGACCGCTCAGTATCAGCACAGCCATGCACGACTCAGCAACAAGAGCTACTAGAGGAGGGCCACTACCCATAGGAAGGTTCTCAGGCTAGGAATCTTCCCACCTACAGCCTAAAGCTTCTACCAGCCTGGACAACTGTCAACTTGCCAGTAGCCTGCTATAAATGGTGGCCAACCTGGCAATCCTCATTCAACAACTCAGTGAGCACCAAGCTTTCCGCCTGCAACCAACCATAGCAACCTCCACCAGTTCTAGAAATCACCTGAGGCTAAGAATCTGCAGACACTCTTCTCAAGACCCCAGTAAGGCGGGCAGTAGTCTGCAAGCCTAGGCAGGAGGACACCCCTGACTACCTGAAGGCTTGACCACCTAGAAGAGGTGGCCAGACAACGTCCAAGACCTAAGCTACTTTTCTAGAGCTGTCTTGTAAGACGTTGTCCACCTGTTGGCAAGCAACTGTTTCTAGGCGTGAGATTCCAGGGTTAGTATCTAGCTGAGAAGTGTTTGTTGTATTGTTTCTTCTACTATAATTGTGATCAACTATAGTCATCGAGTCACTGCATTCTCCCAGTTCCAACTTTTCAATCTATCTATATTTACCCTCCAAGCACAACGGTCCTAGCAGCAAGGAATCTAGCCCTTGCTGCACCCCACAAACATCAACATGGTATTAGAGCAAGGTCAATGTTTACACCATCTACACTTTGAGTCATAACTAGTGGTGTGTTGGAGGAGCTATAGAATCCAGTCGCCCGCGCCAGCGAGCAACTGACGTCTTAAAGCACCTAAAGTGGGATCCAGCTTGCAAATGTCAGAGGCAACGTGGATTACATGAGCAATGTGGAGATGGAGAATTTAGGTGCAAACTCTCCACCTCTTGATGAGAATTTTATCTTGCATGGCTTGCGCATGGGGCAAGATCAAGGTCGTCATGTGGGAGAGAAGGTAGAACACAAGGCAAAAGAAGCACAACGCTTGGTATATGAAGCAAAGCGCATGGCACAGCAAGAAGCAGCCACGCTTCAGGCTGTGGAGCAAGATACCATGTCATTCAGGCAGCAACTTGGTGCACAAGAGCTACTCTGCCAACAGGAGCATCTCACACGTGATGCTAAGATGAATCACCTTCAGTAACATATGGCATGGCTACAGTAGAAGAACCAGCTGCAATAGCAACAACTACAACTACAACAAAAATAGCAAGAGTAGTAGCAGTAGTAGCAGTTTAATCATGTGCAACAAGCTTCTCAAGCATCATCAACACATCTACCTCAGCCAAGTCCTCCACTAGTCATATAGTAGCCTGTCATTCCTCAACAGGTACCACCAGTAGCATCAGCACAAGTAGGAATGCAGGAGCAGTTTCCAGCCCAACAGCCACAAGCTCCATTGGGCATATCCACGATGGCACAATTTTAGCCATCTCCTCAATCACCAACGCCTCAGACATACATGGGGCAACCACATCCAAGAGTGTAACCTATGTTTCAGGAGCAACCAGCAACAGCAATCGTGCAGTAGTGTCACACAACTAACCCAACGTCTCCAACAAAGGGAGTTGGGTATCAAGGGTTATAGGAAATTGTGCAAGCAGCAGTAGCCTTTTACATCTGCACGAGATCAGGATCAACCATTTTGATGGCGAGAACTTCCCGCATTGGGCCCACAAGTTCAAACAAGTGGCCAAGATTCACAGCATCTGGAATTTCTACAGTGGCGATTGCATTCCTCCTTCCCCACGATCTCCACCACACATCGCGTCAGAGTTCAACTACTTCACGAAAGCTGCATACATGGTGCTTGACAACCAACTAAGTCATCGGATTCAGCAAGCCATTCGCATGTACGAGGCAACAGCTGAGCGAGCCAAACATGCATGGTTCTATCTACTACGGACCTACATGTTAGGCGACTCCACTTTCAAGTCTCATCTCCGTACGGAGCTCTCTCACATTAGCCTCAGCAGCTTCAATGACATTGAGAGCTACATCAACAAAGCAAAATCACTCCGCAACCAACTTGCCATCACAAACTCACCCATCTCTGAGCCAATCTTCGTGACCTTCCTACTCAACGGCCTCACTAGAGACTGCGATAGCATGAAGAAAGTTCTCAAGTTGAAGCCTGAAACAAAATTGACACATGCATACGTCTGTAAGATACTATTCACATAACAGCGAGACCACCAACTTACAAGCAAAAAAGCACGCATTTTTAGTAATGCAGCTTACCAAAATGAAGGAGAGAAGAGAGCGTCTCACTCCCTGTTGAACAGCCATGTAGTGATGAAGTCAGCGTACTCCCGTGATTTGAAGCTATCCCTCCCAAAGGCAATTACACGCAGTACCATAGGCCAGCTGATCGCATCACGTCCTGATATCACATGCCATTATTGCAAAAAAAGGACATGTGAAGAAAGATTGCTTCAAGAGTTTGCACGATGAGGGAAAAGAGAGGATGACGAGCAACTTTAAGGGAAAGAAGCAAGGGTGAGAGAAGGAGAGTGGAGGAGAAAATAGTAAAAAGGACAGTCAGGAGTCCGACAAGAAATCAAAGGAGGAAGGCAAAGGGAAGCATTTTGACTACACTACATTTGTCTTGCAACTGTCAGATACTTAAGTCTCCGACATTTCGGGGAAATTTTTCTTCTGAGGACCCAGTTCAGTCCCCAAAGAAAAATAAAAATTCGACAGCGTGGACCGGGAAAACAAAGCAAAATAAGAGCCGCGAGTGGATGTTTTGTGAAAAGAGGGAGCGTTTGGGATAGCGAACGCAGGAGGCAAGCAAAGCAGGGCATTGTGGCAAAGCAGGTGTGGCGAAAGCAAGGGGGTCGAGCTGCGAGAGGGGCAAGGATGGCAGAACGTGGCAGGCCTGTCGTGATGGCGGGCTTGGCAGCGAAGCTTCATGTTGTCGCGGTAGGCAGCGAGGGCAGCGAGGAAGCGAGCAAGCTCGCCAAGAAGGAGGCGAGGGAACTCGTGAGCTCGCCCGCCAAAGGGGTGGTGAGCAAGCTCGCGACTCCTGTTTGCCCTCCACAAACCCCCTCCACTACTGGATGGAACCTAGTGAGGGAGCCAGGAAAAGGACAAACCGGCCGGCAGCAAAAGGACGGACGGTGAGAGGAAGGGGGCGTTGGAAACAAAGTCCACTCGGCGAGCAGTTTGGCAGCACTGGTGACGACTCCAAGCGTGCGACGAACGAGTGGCGCGACCCCGAATCTAGGTGTAGCAACCAAAATCGTGCAAATCACAGATGAAGCACTGTAATGTCGACTTCGCACGAGCGGGGGCAAAACTGGCCTCAGCAACACTGAAACCTCAATTTATACCTTTGTAACAGCCGCTGGACGTGAGGGAGAGAGACGAATATTTTTTTCTTCTCTCCCAACAACTTCTCCACTCATTGGACAGCAGCACAGAAGCTTCCAAACAAAGGGCGACTTAACCGGAGTGCCCCTCCATGAAGCACCATGCGCCGAAAATGCCCCTACGCATTTTCTTGCAGCAGAAGTCGCTGAAATTCGACCGGGTTGACCTGAGACGCCACCAAACACTTCTCTTATGGCAAAAATGACAAGAAAAGCCCAGCAACAACCTCCCAAACCCACAAAATAACCACAAGGAGTCCCGGTCGTGGTAGTCAAGGACGAGCTTGTCGATTTTGATCCCGAGAGCAAGGAAAAGCCTCTTTTCAATATTTGTTACACCGGAGAAGCAGCAAAAAATTCCTTTGACATCGAAACCCTCAGGGAGACAACCGACGTCACCAATTTCTTCACCAACAACAATTAAGCTCTTCGGCGCACCAATCGAGGGGGAGTGTTAGAGGTGATGATTGCTGTGCCTATTTTTTTGTCAAGTTGGCGTAGTCGATTTCAGAATCAGAGAAGCATGTAAGGAGTTAGGGAATTTTCTCTAAAAAAATCTCGTGTTCAACAGCCGATATTTGTTTTGCTTGTACAGGCGAGATTTTATTCTGGCACCTAGGTCCATGGGGGGAATGGACCCTAGAGCTGCAAAATTCTTTGTGCTGCATGCACGGCAGGATTGTGCATGCCTGCTGTCCTAGACTAGTCAGCACCTGTGTAGTGCGACTACGCACTATTGGGTTTTGGGCTAGGTCCAGTCAGGGTGGGAGTACACCTGACTAGGCAGTGTAGACCGCCCTACATTGGCTGCTGCATCAGCGCGACTTAGCAGTAGCATGCAAGGCCTATAGTTGGGACCATTCTGTATCCATGCATGCATGCATGACACAGCCCTTCATCACAACATGTATTCACAAGTCATCAGCCACATGCAAATCGAGAAGCGGGGACCGCTCTGCATTAGCACAACCATGCAAGACTCAGCAACAGGAGCTACTGGAGTGGGGCCACTGCCTAGAGGAAGGTTCTCAAGCTAGGAATCTTCCCACCTGCAACCGGAAGTTTCTACCAGCCAGGACAGCTGTCAACTTGCCAACGTCTTGCTATAATAGGTGGACAGCCTGGAATTCCTCATTCGATAACTCAATTATCACCAAGCTTTCCGCCTATAGTCAACCACGGCAACCTCCACCAGTTCTAAACATCACCTAAGACCAAGACTCTGCAGACACTCTTCTCAAGACCCCAATAAGCCTGGCAGCAGTGTGCAAGCCCGGGCTAGAGGACGCCCTTGACTACCTAAAGGCCGGACTACGTCCAAGACCTAAGCTACTTTGCTATAGCTGTCTTGCTATACGTTGCCCACCGTTGGACCAGGAGCTGTGTCTAGGCGTGAGAGTCCAGAGTTAGTCTCTAGCTAAGCTATGTCTGTTGTACTGTTTTTAGTACTATAGTTGTCATCAACTACAGTCATTCAGTTCCAACTTTTCACTCTATCTGTGTTTTCTCTCCAAGCACAATGGTCCTAGCAGTAAGGAACCAAGCCCTTGTTACACCCCACAAACATCAACAAGAATCATGAGTGTTGCGTTATTTTGGTGAGGTAAATGGCAACTTGTGTAGGGGTTGAACTGGCTTGGGTTGAGGTTTAGGATTGTAAATTTTGTTTGATGAAATTTTTTAGTCCCACAAAAAGAAAAAGATCACATAAAATCCTGAAGAGATATAATATCACGTATTTCTTCACTAACTATGCAAGATTGAACTGGGATCCACTTTGTTCAAATAAATGAAAGTGCACTTATCTATGTACATTTTTGTAGTTGTTCCTAGGTTGAAATCAACCACGCACTTATGAAAAATGATTGATGATACGTTATATGGTGTTATTGGTTGAAAATATGCCATTGTAATGAGGTGTCCACCTTTTTCCGGCATACCCGGGGCCTCGTCCAAGTTTTGGGGGCATGCAGACCTTTTTTCACTTTTTGGAAGTCCAGGTCATGGTCAAGCTCACCTCTGCTCGACCGTCGATGCAAGGAGTTGGAGGAGGAGTAGCGAGCGCGCGAGCGAGCATGGGCGTGGAGTTCATGCCGGCGCTAGGGTGCTATTTCGCAAAAACCCCCACGTGGCATTCCAAACACACCACATGAGGGTGGCTATCATCCCCTCGGCGAATAGCGTGTGGGACACGCTATCTACCGAGGGGTTCTCTTTGGCGGGAGCTCCCGGCAACGCACGCGGTCAACGACGGCAACAAACGCGGTGGCTGCGACCGCATGATGGTTGCAATACTCCTGGTGGCGTGCGCAACACGGCGACCGCACCCACCACCGAGAGGCGTTGAGCTGACATGGAAGCTTGCCGAAAGACAAGACAGACCGTCAATCTGGACGATCGACGGCTAGACACTTCTCACACTAAACATGAGGTGCAAGTAAGGCACCACGCACAAGGTGCAAGTAGCTTGTAGGAGCAAGCTAGGAAAGGAGTAGACCACGCCTAAGACTAGCCGACCGAACAGTATAAATAGCTTGTACTCTGTTCATTATAATGAACTTTTAATTTTCCAACTCTGGTTCCAGACTTCTGCAAGTCTATCTTTCTGCTATGACTGTGCTCTCCACACACTGAAGCTTAATCTCCAAAGAGCACACACTCTCACATCTGGTATCAGAGCCAGAGCCATGCGTTGGGTGGAAGCGCTGTCGGAGCTTTCCGAACTACAAGGAGCAAAGGCACGGACTACACTAGACAACGTCGATGCTAATGGAGAAGGAGATTGTTGGACCAGACTTCAAAGCCAATGCATGAGCTACCCTCTGGGTTTTTTTTCTATATTTCCATAGCATCCACACGGCCTACCGTGCATGCGTGGGAGACAATGGGTGACTCCTACGCACTTCGAAGACGTCAGATTTTTGTCCCAAACTGCCGAATTGCTGACAAAATTTGTTCGATTGCTGCCGAAATGCTGCAATAATTTTTGAAGGATCTCCAGGGGCTAAAAGTCATAAAGAGCCATGGATCAGGCCCTACAACAGATCGTAGAGTAGCTGAGAGCCCTCAATCTGAAGAATGAGCAGCTCAACTGACAGATGGCTGACCTACGGGACGGGACTGACGCTGGACAGGTTCGGGTGGCCCGGTCAAGGAGTTTGCCAAGACCAAAGCCAAAGGCTACGGAACCGTTCAATCCCTGAGTCAAGGGTGCAAGCGTACAAGCCTGGTTGTTCACGATGAACAATTACTTTGGGAATCTAAGTCATCCTCTAGAGGACAATGCTGTGTGTGTGTGTGTGTCATTCGCGGTGACACTAGTGCACGGAGCAGCATTGGAGTGGTGGAGGCAATTGAATATGCTGGCCACACGAGGTGGAGGTGGGAACCCAGCTGTGCAACATTCCTTGTTGTGGCAGCGTGGTGCGGAGCAAGCTGAAGCTCGCATGCCGACGATGTGGGAGCAGTTTGAGGAAGCCATCACAGATCGGTTCGATCTCGTAAACGACTCCATGGTCGCATGCAACAAGCTGAAGCAGCAGATGCAAATCGGCTTAGTCCAAGAGTAAACGCGTCGATTCTTGTGCTCGGAGACTGATGACATGAGCAAGCCAGAGATGGCAGAAAAATACCACGACGGTTTGAAATTAGAGATTCAGCGCACGCTGGCACTAAGTGGCATCATGGAGTTCCAAGCGATGGTAGCCACTGCTAAGCGCATTGACGCGCTACGCTACCATCGAGGGGGGTTTCGTGAGACGCAAGAGAATTTTCAGTGTCAAACACAACACCAACAAACCAACCCTATGGAGATTGACGCAGTGCAAGGAGGCTAGTAGCAGAGCAAGTCACGTGGTGGGAACTGTTGGATCTACGGGAAGCCTGGACACCACAAGAAATACTATAGGAAGAAGCAACAGGGAAACGGCAACCAGTAGAGAGTGGCGGACGGCCAACTGCTGGGAAAGCTTTGTCCGCATCAGCAAACACAGGCCCTAAAAGTCCTTCGACAGCTAAGGAGCTGCCAAGTATATTGTTGCAGAGCGAAGGAAGCGGGAGCGTTCCGGAAATCCTCCTGAAAGCCGAAATCTCATCGGCTGGTTGTGCGGACGGGAAGGGGTGCCAGACTCGCCGGCAGATGAAAGCATTCTTGGATTATGAAACGTCACACTCATTCTTTAGCGACGAGCTTGCAAAGGGGTTAGGGCTTGCACGGCTATCCGGGAAGCCAACTACGGCCAAGTTGGTGCAAGGGGAGATGGAGGAAACACTGCCTCTGAAGCCTGTAAGGATCCGTGCAGGCAAGCTGTTGTGTGAGGTGAAATTTTGCACGTGCCCAATGGACGCCTACGATGCCATTTTGGGGCGTGACTGGGTGCACTAGTGGAATCCTGTTGTGGATTGGGTGTGCAACCAGGTGAAAATGAAGAAATGCAAAGAGAAAATCGTTTTATCATTGTGGGTAGAGGACAAGGACTCCAAGGCAGACAAGGTGCTGTAGATGAGTTATATGCAGCTGAAGTGTTGTCAGCATAAGGGGGACCAAGTGTACCTTGTGTGGGTGCGGCAGAAGGCAACGGCTTAAGAGGTGGAAGTGTTGGCATCAGAGGCAAAGCAACAAGAGGGAGGGAATTAGAAAGCACCAGCAGTAGAGCTATCGGGAGGCATCAAGGGAGTGTTAGACAGCTATGGTGATGTGTTTCCTACTGAGCTACCAAAGGATTTACCACTGAAGCGCGACATTAACCACAAAATTGATCTGGTTCTTGGAGCAACTTTAACAGTGCAGGTTGCTTATCCTATGAGCGATAATGAGCTGGGTGAGCTGAAGAAGTAATTGGAGGAGCTAACGGAGTAGGGTTACATCAGGCCGTCGGTGTCACCCTACGCTACACCGGTCCTCTTTGTGAAAAAGAAGATAGGGGAGCTGCGGATGTATGTGGACTATCGCGTACTGAACAACGTAACGATCAAGAACCGGCAACCACTGCCAAGGGTCGAAGAGCTGTTTGACCAGCTCAAGGGAGCGGAATTGTTTAGCAAGACTGACTTGCGCTCACGTACCATCAAATCTGGATTGTGGAGCAGGATGTGGAGAAGACGGCATTTCGGACGCGGTTCGGCCATTTCGAGTACCTCGTGATGCCATTTGGGTTGACCAATGCTCCTGCAACGTTCATGAGCCTCATGAACAGGATCTTCCACCTTCACTTGGACCAGTTCGTGGTGGTGTTCCTCGACGACATCCTCATATACTCCCAATTCTAGAAGAGCATCAGCAACACCTTCGACAGGTGTTGGAAATTTTTTGGAAAGAGAAGTTGTCTGCGAAGCTCTCCAAGTGTGAGTTCAAGAAGCAAGAGATGGAGTTTCTTGGGTACATCGTGAGTGGCAAGGGTCTCTTCATGGACCCAAAGAAGGCGGAAGCAGTGAAGCAATGGCCGAAACCAAAGTGCGTGCATGACATCCAGCTCTTCTTGGGATTTGTCAACCACCACCAGAAATTCATTCGGGGGTACGCAGAGAAGGGTGTGCCGCTGACTTAGTGGTTGAGGAAGGATCACTAGTGGAAATTGGACGATCGAGTATAGAAGATCTTTGAAGAGCTCAAGGCTACAATGTGTGATGCTCCGGTCCTGGTGCATCCGAATTCATCCAAGGAGTACGTCATGGCGACGGACGCAAGCAACTATGCCATTGGGATGGTGCTGATGTGGGATCACGGGAAGGGGCCACAGCCGATTGCATACGCATCACGCAAGCTGCGAGGTACAAAGCTGAACAAAAAAATCCATGAAAAGGAGATGCTGGTGGTGATCCATGTGTTCAAGCATTGGAGATGCTTCTTCGAGTCGCGGCACTGCGTGGTCTTTACGGGTCATTACCCCCTGAAGCACATGAAGACGCAACCGAATCTCAGTCACCGGTAAACTTGCTGGATGGAGTTATTGGAAGAAAGTTTTGACCACAAGATTCAGTACAAGCCTGGGACGGTGAACCCACCAGACCCTGTGTCAAGGAAGGCATACTTGAGCCTCAATGCCATCTTAGTGCTGATGGGATCTCCAGTCATGCATAGCCTGTTTAGGCATGACTATGGCGTGGACGGTGAGTTCACGGGTGGTGCGCTGAAAGACGCCACGTGGGATGGAGTGTACTAGCAAAGGGAGGAAGAACAGAGGATGGTCGTGCTGGACTATGCACCATTGAAATAGTTGTTGCTGGAGGAGGCGCATGACACCCACTACTCAGGTCACTTCGGTTTTGACAAAGGGCTCAAAGTCTTGGCACGCCACTACTGGTGGTTATCAATGGTAAGTGATTGCAAGAGGTTTGTGAACACCTACTATGTGTGCCAACGCATCAAGGCACGGAGGACCAAGCCCCTGGGAGAGCTGTAACCATTGTCTATACCAGAGAGGCCATGGACAAACATCACGCTTGACTTCATTGGCGGGTTGCCTGTGACACAGCAGGGCAACAACATAGTTTTGGTGGTGGTGGACAGGTTCTCCAAGATGGCACACTTCATTGCATGTCCTAAGAGCATCACAACTATTGGGACAGCTCAACTCCTCCTCAATCATGTCATCAAGCTGCATGGAGTGCCGCAGTCGGTGGTCTTAGATCGCGATCCACGCTTCACTTCACAATTCTGGAGAGATCTCATGGAGAAGCTTGGCACACGGGTGCAACTAACCATGGCATACCACCCACAAAGCGATGGAAAGACAGAGCGCATGAACCAGATGTCGGAGCAACTGTTATGCAGCATGGTTCCACCGGATGGAGAGGGTTGGGAGGAGAAGCTCAGAGTGGCAGAGTTTTCCTACAACTCAGCGGTGTCAGCATCATCAGGTGATTCACTACGTGAGGTGGTCTTTGGCCACCAGCCACTGAGCCCAACCATCCTTGCTATGACAACATCTCTTCCGGTTGTGCTGCAGATTGCTGGAGGGTTTGCTACCACCTGAGACGTGGTGAGGAAATGGCTGTTGAAGGCATAGAAGCAATAGAAGAAGCAAGCGGATTAGTATCACTCTGCAGAGGAGTTCCAAGTGGGGGATCAGGTGATGCTAAACTCTGCTAACCTACAACTAATGTGAGTTGGCATTCCCAAGCTAAAGCCGTGATGGGTGGGTCCGTTCCGCATTCTGGAGAAGCAGTTGGCCATCTCCTACAAGCTGGAGCTGCCAGCTCACTACACCATTCATCCGGTGTTCCACATGTCCCTGCTTCATGCTTATTGCGACCTTCTTCCAGGGTGGCGGGACAGCTCCACCTCCTACTGTCCAGGTTGAAGGAAGTGAGGATATTGAAGTAGAGAAGATTCTGGCGGACCTCCAGAGGGGACGATGACGTGAGGTGCTGGTGCAGTGGAAGAGGTACCCGGCGGAGCACAACTCTTGGGAGCTAAAGGCCAATTTCCATGATGGAGGTACCAACACTGTTCTCCAGGAGTATCTCATGCACACCGGGACGTTGCACCTCCCACGGGGGGGGGGGTGAATGTAACGAGGTGCCCACCTTTTTCTGCCATACTCGGGGTCTCGTCCGAGTTTTGGGGGCATGTGGGCCTCTTTTCGCTTTTCGGAAATCTAGGTCACGATCGAGCTCACCTCCGCTCAACTGCCAATGTGAGGAGAAGGAGGAGAAGGAGCGAGCGCACAAGCGAGCGCCGGCATGGAATTCACGTCGGTGCTAGGGGGCTGTTTTGCGTGAACCCCCATGCGGCGTTCCGAACACGCCACGCGAGGGTGGCTATCGCCCCCTTAGCAAATAGCGCGTGGGACACGCTATCCACCGAGGGGTTCTCTCCGGCGGGAGCTCCCGACAACGCACGTGATCAACGGTGGCAGAAAATGTGGTGGCTATGACCGCACGACAGTTGCAGCACTCCCGGTGGCATGCGCAACACGGCGACAACACCCACCACCGAGAGGCGTCGAGCTGATGCGGCGGCTCACCGAGAGACAAGACAAAGCATCGATCTGGACAATCGATGGCCTGACACTTCCTGCACTAAACACTAGGTGCAAGTAAGGCATCGCGTACAAGGTGGAAGTAGCTTGTAGGAGCAAGCTAGGAAAGGAGTAGACCATGACTAAGACTAGCTGACCGAACATTATAAATAGCTTGTACTCTATTCATTGTAATTAACCTGTGATTTTCCAGGTCTGGTTTCCATACTTCTCCAATTCTATCTTTTCACATAAATCACTGAAGAGATTTAATATCATGTAATTTGTTTTCACTAATTGTGCAAAATGGAGCCAAAATCCACTTCGTTCAAATAGATGAAAGTGTACTTGTCTATGGACATTATTGTAGTTGTACCTATATTGACATCGATGATGTAGTGATTATAAATAATCGATGATAGGTTATATGGTGTTATTGGTTGAAAATGTGCAAAGGATTTGCTCACAAATACAGGTATTTTGGAAATTTGAAAATCAATTCATAGGATCGCGAAATAATCAAAATCATTTATTCTTTTAGTTCCTTTCCCAATAACGATACATGTTCACCAAATGTCAAAGGATGGTAGAATTCATTATATTCACAATGCCTTATTTGGTCAGGTCATTCAAAGGTGGGTTCTTGGTTGTCGTCAAATTATTAGAGTGGATATTGAACATGGTCCAAAGATTGAACAAGCAAGAAATGTTAGCCATATTTCATCTCGTAGGAGTTCACAAGAGTGGAACATGTTTTTGTTAATGCTTCAAATGACTCTTGAAAAAGAAAATCATTAGGTATAGACGTATTGTTAGGAAGTCAAATCAACCAAATGGTTTACAATCCCATATGCACAAGTACAATACGCCACCCATATCCAGTACCTCAGGGGTCATTTGGTGCCATATCCATGAATCAAGACTGTAAGCATGATTTTCCACATCATTCCAAATCAGCATGCCATACCTTTTATTTTTTTCTTTTGGTGTTTAATGTGTTGTTTTTGTTCATTATCCTTATTGCTACATATAAAAAAGCATATCTGGATGATTATGCCAATAGTTTCAACATCGGTCCACAACTCTAAGATTGTAGAAATGTTTTCCATGATGTCAATATGCATAGTCAAATTATTTCACACCTACTTCATTCCTTAATGCGTGAATTTCCTCTTATTACATATGGGGTATCTCTTTTCCACGTCTTTTGTAGTACAGAACTAAACATTAATGTCATCATGTAAATAATGAAAACGCTTCCAATTGAACATGTACAATATAGTAGAGGTTATATCTTAATTATGATGCATGCACTCAAGATTATATACCATAAGGTTGGATTCTACGAGGATTTCTCATCTCGTGCTTTTAACGAGCATCCACAATAGCATTCTAAGAAACCATTGATGCTAAAACATTTTCCTTGGATTTGTTGATCGAAAAACATTCCACGCGAGCTAATCCCTCTTACATGTGAGGGTAATCAAAGAAATTTTGTGCTCCAGGTGTGTCCTCTCTCTTATCCATTTTTTCAAGAGATTCACAATTGAATACATTTAACATCAAAGAGGCCACTTTCCTTTTTAGTATTCCTTAACTTGAACTGTTTCTCTTCTTTATCTTGTTGATTTCCACAAAACCTTAGATCCATTCCTTCTATCAACAACAAGTCCCATGCCTTCGTGGCCATGCGCAAGAGAGTTTCATTGAGGACTTCTCCTCCAACTGTTGGCTTAGTGCACTAGGTTGACAACTTAGATTTCCCTGAAGTTAAAGTTTAGCCACATTCATCCTGGTCCCTTCACTTGTTATCAAGTTTGGAAATTGAAGGCACCAAAGAAATGAAAAAAATGATCCCTGATGTGTAAAGATAAAATCTCATGTTCAATTATATGAAATGTTACATCCTTGGCAAGAAAGTGGGTCACATAACACGTGGTTCACCATATGTTCAACCGGTCCTTGATTAGGTCCATGGTGTCACTACCATGGTTGTATATGATAAACGTTGTTTGATAAAATCGGATTTCCAGTGATTCTTATGTGTAGAGAGACTTTCTCTACAAATTCTGATTATTTGACTACAATAATTAAAAACAAAATACATGGACACAGGGAAAATGCTTTAAATGTACATGAATCCATGGCAATAATTGTGTGTTTTCCTGCACGCGAGCGCGTGCGTGCGTGCGCGAGCGCGCGCGTGTGTGTGTGTGTGTGTGTGTGTGTGTGTGTGTGTGTGTGTGTGTGTGTGTGTGTGTGTGTGTGTGTGTGTGTGTGTGTGTGTGTGTGCATGTGTGAAGGTTGTTCCTCCTATTCAAGAAAGTGCTACAATGTAGTCTCTTTGGAAAACAGTTTACTCTACGAGAATGTAAGCGAACATAAGATTAATCAAACTCTCATCATTGAACATGGTTCCTACACTTGCGTTGCATTTTTTTCTTTGCGCAAGTTCATATTTTTTCTAATTCAATTCGGGGAAGCCAAGTATGGCCCTAACCACATGATGAAAATTAACATTTTTATATTCTCATCATCATGCCATTCACACAAAATATTTAAAGAGAATTGAAGATGACATATCATATGTTAACAATGAAGAAGATAACTCAATTTTGCTCTTACTTGGGCTATGAAAGTACCTATTTTACATCTCATTGTGTAATTTTGTAAATTCTAGAGGTATATCATGTATTTTATGTTGAAATAATGCATTTAGTAACTTTTTATGTAAAATGGGTTTGTATATGCTATGAAAATTTTGCTAACCTATTAATTACATCCTATCCTAAAATTGCTACAATTTTATAGGCATAATACTTACTAGCATAAGAAACTATACACTTGAAATAGGCTCATATAAAAACCAAGGGAAATATGACAAAAATCATAAAAGAACATAATCCCATACGCATTGACGGTTGTTTGATCAGTGTACGTTGCATTTGTCACAAATAAAAAATTTCTTAACCATATGACAATGTCATTCAAACATAGGTTTGAGCACACAAAAAAACAAGTATTTTCACGTTCCCATTAACTTCTTTTGTCAACGCGACAGCATAACGTTTTCATTCACCTAAAACATAAGATTTGGCCTTGAAAATTTGAAAGGCAACCCCTATAAAGGTGTGTTCTTGTGTATCTGGTCCCACTTCTACTTAGTTCACCACCACTATTGTATGGCCTTGTATTGTTCAGACCATGATCTGCTCAAAGGCCAACAATATATCCAACATGGAATGATGTGTCTTCAGGAAATGTTACTCTTGAAAGATTTTGAATAGTAGCGTGACTGGAAATTAACCGTAAAAATACAACACTATAAAGGCAACATGAATCTGATGTAGAAAATATTTTTTTATTGGCATGTCAAAATCCACACGTCTCTCATGTTATGTTCAAGAAGGCTGGATATCTCATTCAAAAATCTGCTAAGCACGGTGAGACATGTAATGGGAACCATACAAGTTGTTCTGTAAAACCAAATCCATTGATGTTGACTTCCACCTACACCAAATAGGCTATGGTGTACCGTTCAATGAATTTAGGGTAAACCACTATTCTCATACAATGTTACTTGAAGGCTACTCCATAATGAATTAGTAAAAGTGCACATGATAAGCCTAGTGTAGTTTTTTTTTTTTTTCAATCAGAACAATATATTAACTTGAAAAATTTCCCTCGTGTCAAGGGCAATGCAATATTCCTGGCAATCGTGGCAATAGTGACAAACACTACAATGTTAATGGTCGCCTAGTGGTTGCCTGGTGATGGTTGCCCAGTTGTAGATCTTACTTACTAAGTCAAGGGGGCATGGGCATGATAATTTTAATTTGTGCTGGTTTGATAAATGCTAACATCATGCTTGACCAATGTTTATGGGGTCCTATTTTGTGATTCGTGGATATTGTCTATCTATTAAGAATTTTGCGATTATGGGGTCACTCCCCTAAGAATCATGACAACTTGTGCCTAAACATGGAAAATCACTCCAATGTATGCTTCATTCGCCTTCTGTTTTTCTCAAGTGGTGGTATATCCCAAAATTAGCAAAGTACAAAGACAATTGGACATCACAACTATCAACTCATATCCCAAAATCTATGGGTTTTGTCCTACATGGAATTTACCTTGCACTTGAACGTAACTTTGCGAATGTCTTTGAGGAAACCAATGCATTTGAATTCATGAGAATGAAACATTATTATGACTTGTAGCAAAAGGTCAACGCTCAGGGACGGAAACATTTGATTCAAAATCCCACAATTAAGAAGTAGTTTGAATTTTGAGCAAACTTATTCAACATATCAAAAGTGCTAGCTATTACGTCACCGTGAGCCTTTTTTACATTTTGAACGTACGTATCATTTCTGTAGCAAAGTTAATTTCCATGATTCTGAGAATGATGGGAAAAACCATCACGCAAGGACTTGAGTTGAGAGCGATAGCATGTTGTTTCCTCTAGGTTTTTGTCTTCATTTTTTCCTGAATTCTTGCCCATCAACAGTACTCTGTGACTGGTATACATTCTTTTCTAATATATTCGAACATACAATTTCTGAATATGTTGTGTAAATCCTCTATGACCAAAATTAGTTTCACTTGTGGACAATCAATAGAGAGAAGTCACTAACCGTAAAGGATTATGATAAAAAATGGGTGCATGTATGAGGCATGTCTTTCCAAACTTCACCATCTTGGAGTGGATAAAATAACACTTCATAACACCGTAGACGGCCACCACCATCTAATTGACATTTTGTTTCCTTCTAAGATCGGGTTATAGTGTCATTTTCAAGTGTTGTTACAACTTAACAACATCATTACCTAGTGGAAATGTTATCCTCACTAGTTTTGACTTACTATCAATAATTTGTTGCTCTTTCTTGTGTGGAAACAAGATTTTCTACGGACTTGGGAAGGGAATGAATTTTTACGAAAACACAATCGTTTTCATTGTCTGGCTTACAATTTGAGGTTGGCCTAATCTTCATACAACATTATGGCCTTGTGCGAAGGTGGTTGTATTTGACGTGATAAAATCTCTTGCGATGAAACACTACAACTATATCTAGTGACTTGGTCAACTTTGAAAGGAAAACCATTTCACTCTCCTACTCGAGAGGCTATGGAAATATGAGAATATATACAATTTTGGCAAGTTGTTGGAGACAAGTACCGTTCTGAACCTTACATAACTTGCAAAGAGTGTCATAGCTTTTACAACGATGTTGGAGAACACCACGCTAGGAATTGGTATTGCACCGTCAACTCAATATGTCCTTTTGGATTTTTGTCTACTCGTAGGCATTAGGGCTTGCTTGCTGACAATGTGTCATATCTTTCATATGATGGTGCATGCTTTCTCGTGATATTCCATAATTTTGTGCATAAAGCATGCCAGCTTGGAGCGCACTGGCAATGTGTTTTCAGAGATCATGTCATGAGATTTTGAAATGGAGAATTATCTTATAGATTTGAACGGCTAGGGTGGAATGCACCTCCATTGCAATAGCGTCCCTACCAGGTCAACATTGGTCTTCACCCTAGCCTGATGGACCTTGAATTTAGACTATCTCCATGGTCGTATCCTATCATATTTTGTATTTCTTATGAAGGACCAAAAATCAAATGATTAGGTGATTCTCTTAGCTCCCATCACACGATGGAAACGTGTAGAGTTTTAAGTTAAGCAAAACCAATCTCTCTACACACATGTACAGGTAAGGATATCGAGCCTGTCCACTACCTTCAAATGTCTTGATACCTTTTTTTTATTTAGGCTAGACCCAACAGGAGAACTATCCCGTAATGTAAGGAAAATCATTATCATCTTCACTTATATCTAATTAGAAGCAAATGAAAAAAATGTGGACGTGGACAATATAGCCGTTTCATAGACACTTCAAGATTAAAGGGAGTACATGAACAAACCATGTCACCTATTTTAAATGAAAGGATGACATGTGAAAATATCCAAAGAGACTTGAGAGCAACGTAAAGTTCAAATAAAAGTCCACAGTCTATGCCAACCCATGTCCAAGTTGAACCTACTTTTCTTCTCGTTAGAAGAATGAAGTGACCACCGGTCATTATGACTATCCACAAAAGTATAACCAATTTGTTCTAGCAAAAACCTTCTTCTTTTACAATACGTGTACTACAATCACATAAGTAAGTCTAGAGTGAAAATCATTTTTTATTTAAAAATGTTGTTTTTCAATGTTAACAACGACTATGGTCATCATTTTATGGACTTGGCCATAAGTTTATATTTTACTTACATATCTGGCCTTTTGACATCATCTTGTTCCAATTTTGGCCTACATTGCTGGTCTTCTTGCATGTATGGCCAACTCAGACACAATGTTGCTTGCTCTATCCTTGTTTTGGGAGGATCTTCTATGTATAGCTATTTTATTTACATCATAGTAATTTTGATAATGAAAAAATGAATGAGGAATAGATGTGTATAAGATACCCTCAAAACATCATCCCAATAGGGAAATCCTTGAAAAGCTAGCCAAATATGTAACGTGACAACAACGATAGGCCAGGTGCCTAAGAGGATAAGGTCAGACAATCATGGACTCACGTGAGCAACCAAAACATGACCAAATCCACAAAAGAGATAACCATGGGTGTGTGGATGGTTGTACACGTTTTTGAATGAAACGATTGTTAATGAAACCCATGACCACATTAAGTTTTATTCGTGTTCACAACCCACTGCATCTCAAACAAGGTGGTGCACTGTATTGGATTATAAAACACAACTTGTTTCATTTGCAACCTCAATAATAGGTGACACGTGAATTCATGTTTTTTTATTTCATCTAATGGTCTCCAATTTATGATGTAAACTCAAGAGAGCAGCAGAGGTGTACAAGTAGTGCCACTTTTGCAGGCCATAATGCTACAACTGCTAATGCGGTAGCCGAGAATTCCCCCAATGAAGTTACTACTTATGCGATGGGGATGCCAAGGCAACAATAAGTAGACCAATTTCCACTGCTGCGGTATATGTGGTGTGGCTTAAGGAGCCAACACTGCTATTGCTCGTGCTAGGTTGGTGGCTAAGAATGTTATTCTCATGTGTTTCTTTCTCCTTTTTTTGGTTTCTCAGTGAGAAGTTGAGCACACGATCACAAATGATATGCTAGTCTAATGCATATTGCTCAGCTTGGTGTTACCAACGTGAGCAATTCTTAACCAATTAAGTTTGTAATATAGGTGTAGTTGCGCACCTGAAGTCAAATTTAATATTTCTTGAATAACCTTATTTGAGTGATTGTGCCTCGTATCTTTCTTTGAACCCGTATTTTTTTTCCCAACCGTGAATGTCCACTTTTTCCTAAGTGTCTTTGACCAATGTGGTAGAGTTGCCTTCTCCTGCATGTCAAATGCATGTATCCTGTTCACCTTTTCTTTGAAGCCTGCTTCAATATATCTGCCTCCAAGCATGTGATGGTCAGCATTTACATGGATTCAACAAAATTGTTTCTAGTATATCTAGAGACTATCACTGGTCCATAGGAGCTCTACTGTGATGTGAAATCAAGAGGAAAGGGTTTCTGAATGGGATGGAAAGCTTGCCAATTGAACGTGTTGCACATGCCTTTGTTTGAATTTCGATTAAATCGTCTTAGTCTCTTGTCTTCTACGTGATATCCATTCCTAGCCTTGTTGTTTTCCTAACATCAGGCACATGAATAAGCCTCTTAAACCTAGGCCATTCTTTTTTCATGTTTTCTACTCTTTGAGAGATGCAAAGAAAGAAAAAGATTTCTTAATTGATGTGTGAGACAAGGATGCATCAAATGGAGTCAGATTTCTTGCCAACTATGGTATGGTCACGATGAGACAATACCAGGCATGGATTTTTTCATTCACTAGTGTTTTTGCTACTAATACTAATTTTGTTGCCATCGCTGCTAGTTGTGACTCTAATGTGATGATAGAGATTGAATCTGTAGTGAAGGATGGAGTGGAGTTGTCATTTGGTTTATTTTTTTAAGCTGATGAGTTAAGGGAGGAGGTAATGGAGATTGCCAGATGACAGAGGAATGTGGAAAAACACCTTTGTAATTTGATTGATAGCTTTGAGGTACAAGCCACTGTTCCTAAAACTCCATGAGCCATGAATTGATAGATATTCACATTGTTGTCACGATGAAACATTGATGGTTTGTGCAAGACGACCACGTAACGAAGGTATGGAGTTAAGGCAAGAGCTGATGTAAGACCTACAACCTATAATTGAAATTCTTCAGATTTTTTTTCCTGATTGGATCCATGATCTCTTCTCTCCATCGTCTACATCTGGGATTTACCCGGAATGATGTAGTTTATATTTCTCTAGCAGATGAAAGCGTGAACCAGGTATTGGAAGAGCACTTGAATCAGCAACATTATCTCACATTGTTAGATCGCTAAAACAATTAATGAGGGGACATTTGAATGATCCTTATCCCCTTGTTTCCACTACCACATGCCTTTTTACGACTGCACTTTGCTCATCATGCATTATCGGTGCATTCTTCACTTCTTGCATCAGTTATGTGCACTGATAATGTAACCTCTATCGTAGCTACCCTTGGTGTTTCTACAACGTGTGCATGTCTACAAGGAGATAAATGAATTGGCTACACCTTACATGATATAATTGAGGTAGCTTGTAGAACCAATCTTCACATACCATCTACTGCTAAAGTTTCCTATTATCTCACGAACATGCCCCCTGCCTTTGCGTGCATATTCGCCACTCCTGCGTCTAAGGCCTCTAATCTTGCATCCTCCATTGACCTTGCTCTGTCCTCGGAAATTTCATCCATGTATTCTAACAGTGGTGAGCTCATATGTGCTTGCGCCCCTACAACAAGTAGTTTCTGTACCATCTTCTTTATCATTACTTTCCTACTCCTCTCCACTTGGGGCACAGCATTTGCAGCAACAGCAAGTGCACTTCCAGGTGCAGGTCTGCCCATGTGCCAATCTGAACCTCCTTTGACTGGTATCCTCTCTTTGTAATGGGTATCATGCCCCCTTTCCATCTCTTATGTGGACAGCCTGAAACACATTTTTGTAGAATGACATGCTAAAAACACCGTGAATAACTGAGAAGACGTGCCGACAATTTTCACACCATTTATTTTGAATAGAAAGAATTGTTTATTCAGAAGTATTTCAATAGCAAGTTTTACAACTGTTACTCCTTTTGTTTGTACTTGATATTATTCGGAAGGGTACCATGCATCTTCCAAAGCTCTCAACCTTGTCACTTCCTCACATCCATTGGGGCAGGATAGATATCGCCATTTTTCTATTTGGCCATGTAATTTGTCTCACACTGCGTAGAATGTGCTTTCACATGTTTCTGCTAAAAACATTGCTAGTCACATTTCCCGTTGCACAGCTGAAGACTCACGTGTCAAGCTTGTAGGTGAGATTGCTCAAACTTTTCTTCGCCTGTCTACATTCTCATCAGCTAACTAATACAAATTTTGATGGTGCAGGTGCGTTTGCCGCTGACAATGGATGGCACCCATCTTCCTTTATTCATTTTTTCACTATTTTTTTTTAATTCTGAACTTGACATATTCCCACTCATTTTCATTAGTGGCCTCATTTATTCCGCGTGGGAGGTCAGTTCCCTCAATGGGCTGAGGATGAATTTCTTTTGGTGCAATTATTTTCCCAACATAACCACCTCTTTCATTCGCAATCCGTCTGCTACTACTCATGTGGTTTGTGTTGTTATAAATTCTACATCCCCTTATCATGTTCAGAAAGCTGGAAACCACAATGTCAACCTGGCTCACAGCACTCATGTTGTTGCAATGGGTGCATGAGCCCTAATTCAATATCGCTGAAAGGTTGTTTGATATGCATTTTATAGTCATCTCAATGCTTAGTTCAACGCGCTCATCATGAGTGCAGGTGAGACTGGAGATTCTTACTATAGTCACTTCATGTAAATACTCTATGAGCTTGTCCCTCATGCCCCTCAACAGCCATTTCCCATGCTCACAATCATCAACAGCCTCACCCTGAGCTTTCTGATCTCCTCCGCAACATCAAAACTACAGGATTGAAAGCATTATTAGATCTCCCAATCCCTAGGTACTCTCCATCAGGAGTGGGAGCCTCTGAAGATCAACCAACAATTTTTTCAACAAGTGGACCAGTTTCTTGGACCATTCTCAAGTCTCCACATTCATAGTTTTGCTTTTGTAGCCTTTCCCCCATTACCTACACTCCCTCTGGACATACCCCATTCACATCTTATATCCCATCCTCCTCGTTTACTAGTGCAACACCTCCCTCCAAAGAGTGAGTTCTGGTATGCATGGCACAAAAGGGTATGGGTTGTGGAAAAACCAAAGGCACGTGCATCCTATACCTGTCTAGCATTATTGTCAGTTAATGAAACAGTGCCTCATATAATCTTCTCACAAGTGCAAGGCCAACCTGAACAATGTACATATTTACAGCAATACACATATCCAGTGGATATGTAACTCTGAATTCCTTGTCCTCAATCAGTCTTCCTCCCGCACATGCTATTCCGGTGACTCAGCCACATCATGCTATTCCGGTGACTCAGCCACATCATGCTATTGCGGTGACTCAGCCACACCGTCGGCCTGGCAACCTCCTACCGCCAATGCCTACACCACCACATCTACTTTTCCAACCACACAGCAATATCCTTGGGGCAGGCCTTCTCCGTATGGCATGCCCTTCCTTCACAATACATCCATCCATTCCGTATGCTCAACCACATTTTCTTCACATGCAATAGCCCAATTACTCGTAGTCCATTCTCTTCCTTCGGTCTTCCCACTCCAGATGCTAGTGAGCACCAGCTGGAGCAGTTCTCAGCCACCTTCTCATCATCTTTGTGACGAGAGAGGTGAGAATATCACTATCCAGACTGGAGATCTTGCGTGTCAGTCGGATGGGGCCCTTTATGGCAAGTGTCCTGTTGCTACATCTGAATTGTCAGTGTACCCTGTTGGTACCAATGTTTTAAATATTTGTTTGCTACTTGCTTCTTCAACAGTCTCCACATTATGATTTGGTCCCACCAAACACATGACAGGATGGTGTGCTTCCATTCATTTCCTTGGTTATTTTTGCTCCGCTCCCTTTCTACGTACTGGTTCTTGTCAGCTACCACTTGCCCAGGGTGATGGAGTTGTGTGTTTCGTTGGCCCTAGTGGTGAAATACTGCCGACCAATGTTATTTATGTGCCTAAACTGGAGGTCGGCTTGCTTTCTGCCATGACTCTAAATGAAAGGGTATAAAAATCCATATTTCGTTTCTTCTCCGGGTGTGGGCACCCGCTCTCAATTCCTCTGAATTCCCATGCTGTCTTGTGTGGCTTCAAGTGACAAAAGTTGTATCATGTTCCTCATTGTAATCCCATCCTACCGCCTCTATCCACGTGCATTTAACACCTTCTCTCCCCACCAAGGAGATGTATTTGCTAAACCGCCACTTCTGTTATGTCTACAAAATTGCAATCTCCATCATTCTCTACACACTCCCCGTTAGCCTGATGCATCCACTTACCCCTTTCCATGATCTACAGACTCTCAAATCTGCTCAATGTAAGATGCATTGATCTCCTTTCTAGATCTCTAAGTCTCGTATGCCTCATCCCCTAGCCCTCATTCATGGATTATTCATGGGGCATTGGCCTCACAACTTCCTTGGAGGTCTTAGCTGCTACTTCATGTGCTTAGCATATCATTAGTCTCAAATTTGATTAACCTTTTCTCTTTGCCAAAAAGTCAAGTTCAGCCCTTTTCTTGAGTCCTGGCTTCTTCAAGCTGAAGCAAACACAGAGAGTGCGTACGACCCAATTTCTGGTTCCTACGGTCTGAATGGGTATGAGTGGAGCCCACATCCCCTTGTACATCCCAGAAAAATAGCATTTTCTAACGCCGGAACCACAAAACCACAGATAGTATCCGGAATCTCTCCTGTCTATCCTATGTCTTTTTCTTTTTCTTTTCACACCATGGCCTGCACGAAACGGGCATGTAACGGGGTTCTCCATGACCCTCTCCCAGTCACGTCACCCCATCTGAACGTTGACACTGACGGCATGCCGACATCACTTGTTGCGCATGTCCAAGCCGGTGTCACATCCATTTGGCTCCTCCAAAATACATGAAATATTACACATTCTTAGCTGTTATTGCCCTTTTCCCATGCCTTGTGTTCCAGGAATCCCAAGCATCACTGCATGGTTGAATCTCGTGGTTTCCTGTTCTTTTTTTCTTTTTTTTTGTGTGTGTGTGTGTGTGACCATTCACATTTTGATTTGCAATCCTCTTCAACTCCACTCCACTGTCTTGGTAGAGGTTGTTTTCCTTCCTCATCCTCTGACTGTGATCATGGGCTGTCCTCTGCACCCCCTTTGGTAAGGGTGCACAGAGTTTAGTGGACTTGGATTCGACAGTTTGAATTCGGCAGCTTCATTGCATTGTAAAGAAGCTTCTTTTGCAAGGAGTCTTCTTGCACAAGAGAATGATATTCTTTGTCTGTGTGCATGACTTGTTTATTGGCAACATTACAATGAATCCGGAACTTCCTCAAACTTGTCCAGCGCAACCTGAATTTCATTTGCATTCACTACAATTGAGCCACTCAGACAGATTGTGCAATAAAATCCCACTCAGCAGTGGCCCACTACTACTAGCATGTCATGGAAGCAGTGGCATCTAGCAGCAGCAGACGCAGCAGAAGAATCTCCCACATGCGGCAGCCAGATCATTGCCTCCACATCCAAACAAAAGAATTGCCCAGCACAATCGGCAATCATCGGCTAGCAGTCAGCTTCTACTTGTGGTGAAGCTTCAGCAGCGGCACTGGGCAGCATCGGCAGATGTACCTACCAGCAGCAGGTAGAGTCTTTGGCCGGCAGCGGCATCAAGAATTACCAGCAGTTTCTTCTAGAAACAGCATGAACTGCAGCAAGCATCATCCACTGCAACCATTGCAGCAGCATCGAGAAATTGGAACCAGTGGAACAAGCAAAATCGGGCAGCACTAGTGTGGTGCATGCACGCTGTACAACATCAGCAATGAGAAGCAGTTTCTTGTGCGCACACTGCCTGACAATGGCAGTGACTATCACGTTGCTGAGCACAGAAGCAGCAGCAGCATCGGTCAGTAGTTAGCAGCATTGTGTTTGCTCCTGTGGTTCAAACAGTGCCAACAGTGTTTGTTGGTGTCAGCGTTGGCAGTAGTACCCACTGATTCTACTGTTCCAATTGCAGCCACAATGAAACCTTGTTCGTGAAAGCACCAACATCACCAGGTGCATAGAAAAGTAGCTATAGATGATGACAATTTTAAAAGAAACTACTGCAAACTCTGTCCAAAATCCGAGATAAAAATTTGACAATTTTAGTCTCGACTTTACACTTGATACACAGTTCAAGGTTCAACTCTTACATTTCAACTACATAGCTCATAACATTTCTAACTCTACCTTCAAATCTCAGAATGATGAGGTAGAGAAGGAGAGATCTGCAAATGAAGCTACAGGCCTATTTATGCTACCTTATATAAGAATGACGAAGTCTGGAATGTCCAATAACTCTGTGTCTTCAGGTCTTCAGACACAAAATTCTCGGATGCCAGCCGGTGCCTCTAGTCACTGAGCGAACCGAGGTTGGCGGATGCCCAGTTCCCTTGGTGCAATCCACTGACGAGATTGTCCGGATCAGCGGCATTTCCCCTCCTCCCCCACCGTCCTCCCATTTTTGGCCCAAGACGATCACGTGCTCGCACTCTTGATCACTCAATGCCTTCGACCGGCCTCTCAATCTAATGACGACCAATGACCCGATCCCTATTTCGTAAGACCCTGGCTCCACGTTCCATTGGTTCAAGACCATGAGTGAGGCCCATTCATCCCGCGACATGCATGGTCCTTGTCAATTACTACTCCACTGCTGCCACACCAGCACCTGTGCACTGCTGCAAGACCAAGAGGCTCCAGCTCTCTGCGGGCAAAGCGGAGAGCTCCATTTACGCATTTCCACCCAGAAGACATTCTACTAGTTAAAGTAGTGCCATTGCGATGGGACTAGTATGGTAAAGAAGGGGTTGTGGCCGGGTGGATGAGTGGGATGCCCAAAGGGGTCTGGCCATACCGGATCATGCCAGTGAGAAACTGCTAGGAAGCTTCCTAGCCTTGCTGCTGCTGACGTGGCGACACTGTCCAGTCAGCTGACGCACTAGCAAGCAGGCAGGTGCAAGAAACAGCAAGGATCAGGCTAGGGAGACGCGCAAAGTCTCATAAGCTTCAATAGCTTAGTAAATGCAGAGAGGGATGACAAATGACAGGTCCACGACATAAGTACCTGCCGCGGCGCACGGCGGGTGTCGCACGCGGCAGTCCAAGAGCTGTCCTAAAACCGGCCCAAAACCACTGTTTTGGCCGTAACTCTGCGCACACATGTCAGAATCCTGCACCGTCTGAACCTACACGTGCAGAATCACAAGACAAACGCTACGACTGGTCACACGCATGCATCCATCGACTGACAGTGAGCGGACAATGCAAAAACATGCAAATGGGCCGCATGGCCAGTCTGCCGAAAGATGCCTGCAAGAAGTAGCAGGCACAACAGAGAGTCCCGGTGGCATCTGAGGCTCTGGAACAGTGGTCGCTCAGCTCCAAGAAGGTAGTCCACCGTCTGGCATCGTGCCAGCGTCACCAGGGCCGCCTGCCTCAGGGATCTGCATGAGTATGGACACGGCCGAGTGGTCACAGTAAGCTGTACAAGAACGGAACAAATCACAACACTCCCCCATGACCCGATGGTATGCATGTCCATACGCGTGCAGCACTGGTACAACCACAGAACGGATGATGCATACGGATGAGCCGCGACGTACATCCCACACTCAACCACTGTCACGCACGGGGCGAAGCCCAACAGAACGAATGGCCACCAGGAACTTTCCGCGGGCAGGTGCCTTCGTCAAGAAATCAGCGCGCTGCAAGTCAGTGCCAACCCACATGATGGAGATCACGCGTCGCTCCACCAGATCACGAACGAAGTGATGCTCAACCGCGATGTGCTTCGTGCGAGCATGAAAAACACCAGAGTTCTCCGCAATGGCGAGAGCACTCTGGTTGTCGCAGCGCAGCACGATGGCGGGTACTGACTGCCCAAGCTCAAGAAACAAGCGCTGCAGCCAAACTGCCTCAGCAGCCCCTACCCCCAAAGCCACATACTCTGCCTCTGACGAGCTACGTGCGATACAGCCCTGCTTCCCGCTTCGCCAAGACAAAGCGGTACCACCGAGCAAAAACACAGCCCGTGCGACTGCGCCCGTCAGGGCTCCAAGCCCAATCGCTGTCAGTATAGCCATCAATGACCACCGAACACTGCTGACGAAAGCAGAGTCCGAGGTACGGCGTGGAGACCACGTACGGTACCACTCGCACAGCCGCGTGAAGAGCTCTCGCACGTGGAGCCTGCGAGAACTGAGCGAGGAGGTTGACGGCGAACGCGATGTCGGGACGCGTGGTAGTGGCCAGGTACATCAGTGATCCGATGAGACGGAGGTACAAGGTCACGTCCACTGTCTCCCCCAGCTGTGTAGGGTCATCCACCTTCAGGGCATCCTGCCCATCAGGTGTGATGGGTGTGGAAGCAGTGGGCACTGCACCAAGGAGATCGCTAAAGCGCTCCCCACGACTCGTGTATATCGGGCCTGATGCAGCAGCAGTGTCCGATGTCTGCGATCACGCACAATATCCATACCGAGAAACACCGATGCAGGACCGAGGTCCTTCATCCTGTAGGCGGTCTGCAGGACAGCCTTGGCCTCCTTCACGGCCTCCAGGGACGGAGACGC